>CANTUR010001903.1:0-67100 GCA_947683625.1 Mallotus nudiflorus
AATGGACGTTCGTGGTGGCATCGGTTGACCCACGGGGCCCATAATATATCAAATCGAAGCTGACTCAGAGGGCTATAACAAGCCGCTACAAACTATGTCTGTAGTGGGCCGTCCTCGGGCCTAAATTCCTTTGTTTTAGGGCCGAAAACCACTGTTTAGGCCCATGGATTTGATAGTGGGCTTGCGCACTTGGGCTTCAAATCGACGTTCGTGGCGGCATCGGTTGACCCACGGGGCCCATAATATATCAAATCGAAGCTGACAGCGAGGGCTACAGTACGGGCTATAAAGCCCATCCATAGCGATTTGTCTTTGGTTCTAAAAACCCATGTTTAGGCCCATGGTTTTGATAGAGTGGGCTTGCGCACTTGGGCTTCAAATGGACGTTCGTGGCGGCATCGGTTGACCCACGGGGCCCATAATATATCAAATCAAAGCTGACTTAGAGGGCTATAACGGGCCGCTACAAATTATGTCTGTAGCGGGCCGTCCTAGGGCCCAAATTCCTTTGTTTTAGGGCCCAAAAACCACTGTTTAGGCCCATGGATTTGATAGTGGGCTTGCGCACTTGGGCTTCAAATGGACGTTCGTGGCTGCATCGGTTGACCCACGGGGCACATAATATATCAAATCGAAGCTGACTCAGAGGGCTATAACGGGCCGCTACAAACTACCTTTGCAGCGGGTCGTCCTCGGGCCCAAATTCCTTTGTTTTGGGGCCCGAAAACCACTGTTTAGGCCCATGGATTTGATAGTGGGCTTGCGCACTTGGGCTTCAAATCGACGTTTGTGGCGGCATCGGTTGACCCACGGGCCCATAATATATCAATCGAAGCTGACTGGGAGGGCTACAGTACGGGCTATAAAGCCCATCTATAGCGATTTGTCTTTGGGCCCAAAAACCCATGTTTAGGCAGATGGTTTTGATAGAGTGGGCTTGCGCACTTGGGCTTCAAATGGACGTTCGTGGCGGCATCGGTTGACCCACGGGGCCCATAATATATCAAATCGAAGCTGAATCACAGGGCTATAACGGGCTGCTACAAACTGCCTTTGCAGCGGGTCATCCTCAGGCCCCAAATTCCTTTGTCTTTGGGGCCCGAAAACCACTGTTTAGGCCATGGATTTAATAATGGCTTCCGCACTTGGGCTTCAAATGGACGTTCGTGGCGGCATCGGTTGACCCACGGGGCCCATAATATATCAAATCGAAGCTGACTGGGAGGGCTACAGAGCAGGCTATAAAGCCCATCTATAGCGATTTGTCTTTGGGCCCAAAAACCCATGTTTAGGCCATGGATTTGATAGAGTGGGCTTGCGCACTTGGGCTTCAAATGGACGTTCGTGGCGGCATCGGTTGACCCACGGGGCCCATAATATATCAAATCAAAGCTGACTCAGAGGGCTATAATGGTCCGCTACAAACTGCGTCTGTAGCGGGCCGTCCTCGGCCCAAATTCCTTTGTTTTAGGGCCCGAAAACCACAATTTAGGCCCATGGATTTGATAGTGGCTTGCGCACTTGGGCTTCAAATCGACGTTCGTGGTGGCATCGGTTGACCCACGGGGCCCGTAATATATCAAATCGAAGCTGACTGGGAGGGATATAGTGCGGGCTATAAAACCCATCTATAGCGATTTGTCTTTGGGCCCAAAAACCCATGTTTAGGCCCATGGATTTGATAGAGTGGGCTTGCGCACTTGGGCTTCAAATGGACATTTCGTGGCGGCATCGGTTGACCCACGGGGCCCATAGTATATCAAATTGAAGCTGACTGGGAGGGCTACAGTGCGGGCTATAAAGCCCATCTATAGCGATTTGTCTTTGGGCCCAAAAACCCATGTTTAAGTAGGCTTGCGCTCTTGGGCTACAAATGGACGTTCGTGGCGGCATCGATTGACCCACGGGGCCCATAATATATAAAATCGGAGCTGACTGGGAGGGCTACAGTGCGGGCTATAAAGCCCATCTATAGCGATTTGTCTTTGGGCCCAAAAACCCATGTTTAGGCCGATGGTTTTGATAGAGTGGGCTTGCGCACTCGGGCTTCAAATGGACGTTCGTGGCGGCAATCAGTTGACCCACGGGGCACATAATATATCAAATCGAAGCTAAATCAGAGGGCTATAATGGGCCACTACAAACTACCTTTGCAGCGGGTCGTCCTCGGGCCCAAATTCCTTTGTTTTGGGGCCCGAAAACCACTGTTTAGGCCCATGGATTTGTTAGTGGGCTTGCGCACTTGGGCTTCAAATCGACGTTCGTGGCGGCTTCGGTTGACCCACGAGGCCCATAATATATCAAATCGAAGCTGACTGGGAGGGCTACAGTGCGAGCTATAAAGCCCATCTACAGTGATTTCTCTTTGGGCCCAAAAACCCATGTTTAGGCCCATGGTTTTGATAGAGTGGGCTTGCGCACTTGGGCTTCAAATGGACGTTCGTGGTGGCATCGGTTGACCCACGGGGCCCATAATATATCAAATCGAAGCTGACACAGAGGGCTATAACGGACCGCTACAAACTATGTCTGTAGCGGGTCGTCCTCGGGCCCAAATTCCTTTGTTTTAGGGCCCGAAAACCACTGTTTAGGCCCATGGATTTGATAGTGGGCTTACGCACTTGGGCTTCAAATCGACGTTCGTGGCGGCATCGGTTGACCCACGGGGCCCATAATATATCAAATCGAAGCTGACAGGGAGGGCTATAGTGCGGGCTATAAAGCCTTTCTATAGCGATTTGTCTTTGGGCCCAAAAACCCATGTTTAGGCCCATGGATTTGATAGAGTGGGCTTGCGCACTTGGACTTCAAATGGACGTTCGTGGCGGCATCGGTTGACCCACGGGGCCCATAATATATCAAATCGAAGCTGACTCAGAGGGCTACAGTGCGGACTATAAAGTCCATCTATAGCGATTTGTCTTTGGGCCCAAAAACCCATGTTTAGGCAGATGGTTTTGATAGAGTGGGCTTGCGCACTTGGGCTTCAAATGGACGTTCGTGGCGGCATCGGTTGACCCACGGGGCCCATAATATATCAAATCGAAGCTGACTCAGATGACTATAAAGGGCCGCTACAAACTGCCTTTGCAGTGGGTCGTCCTCAGGCCCAAATTCCTTTGTTTTGGGGCCCGAAAACTACTATTTAGGCCCATGGATTTGATAATTGGCTTGCGCACTTGGGCTTCAAATGGACGTTCGTGGCGGCATCGATTGTCCCACGGGGGCCCATAATATATCAAATCGAAGCTGACTGGGAGGGCTACAGTGCGAGCTATAAAGCCCATCTATAGCGATTTGTCTTTGGGCCCAAAAACCCATGTTTATGCCCATGGTTTTGATAGAGTGGGCTTGCGCACTTGGGCTTCAAATGGACGTTCGTGGCGGCATCGGTTGACCACGGGGCCCATAATATATCAAATCGAAGCTGAATCAGAGGGCTATAACAAGCAGCTACAAACTATGTCTGTAGTGGGCCGTCCTCGGGCCCAAATTCCTTTGTTTTATGGCTCGAAAACCACTGTTTAGGCCCATGGATTTGATAGTGGGCTTGCGCACTTGGGCTTCAAATCGACGTTCGTGGCGGCATCGGTTGACCCACGGGGCCCATAATATATCCAATCGAAGCTGACAGCGAGGGCTACAGTACGGGCTATAAAGCCCATCTATAGCGATTTGTCTTTGGGCCTAAAAACCCATGTTTAGGCCCATGGTTTTGATAGAGTGGGCTTGCGCACTTGGGCTTCAAATGGACGTTCGTGGCGGCATCGGTTGACCCACGGGGCCCATAATATATCAAATCAAAGCTGACTTAGAGGGCTATAACGGGCCGCTACAAATTATGTCTGTAGCAGGGCCGTCCTAGGGCCCAAATTCCTTTGTTTTAGGCCCGAAAACCACTGTTTAGGCCCATGGATTTGATAGTGGGCTTGCGCAATTGGGCTTCAAATCGACGTTCGTGGCGGCATCGGTTGACCCACGGGGCCCATTATATATCAAATCGAAGCTGACTGGGAGGGCTACAGTGCGGGCTATAGAGCCCATCTATAGCGATTTGTCTTTGGGCCCAAAAACCCATGTTTAGGCAGATGGTTTTGATAGAGTGGGCTTGCGCACTCGGGCTTCAAATGGACGTTCGTGGCAGCATCGGTTGACCCACGGGGCCCATAATATATCAAATCGAAGCTGACTCAGAGGGCTATAACGGGCTGCTACAAACTGCCTTCGCAGCGGGTCGTCCTCAGGCCTAAATTCCTTTGTTTAGGGGCCCAAAAACCACTGTTTAGGCCCATGGATTTGATAGTGGGCTTGCGCACTTGGGCTTCAAATGGACGTTCGTGGCGGCATCGGTTGACCCACGGGGCCCATAATATATCAAATCGAAGCTGACTCAGAGGGCTATAATGGGCCGCTACAAACTGTGTCTGTAGCGGGCCATCCTCGGCCCAAATTCCTTTGTTTTAGGGCCCGAAAACCACTGTTTAGGCCCATGTATTTGATAGTGGGCTTGCGCACTTGGGCTTCAAATGGACGTTCATGGCGGCATCGGTTGACCCACAGGGCACATAATATATCAAATTGAAGCTGACTCAGAGGGCTATAACGGACCGCTACAAACTACCTTTGCAGCGGGTCGTCCTCGGGCCCAAATTCCTTTGTTTTGGGGCCCGAAAACTACTGTTTAGGCCCATGGATTTGATAGTGGGGCTTGCGCACTTGGGCTTCAAATCGACGTTTGTGGCGGCATCGGTTGACCCACGGGGCCCATAATATATCAAATCGAAGCTGACTGGGATGGCTACAGTACGGGCTATAAAGCCCATCTATAGCGATTTGTCTTTGGGCCCAAAAACCCATGTTTAGGCAGATGGTTTTGATAGAGTGGGCTTGCGCACTTGGGCTTCAAATGGACGTTCGTGGCGGCATCGGTTGACCCACGGGGCCCATAATATATCAAATCGAAGCTGAATTAAAGGGCTATAACGGGCTGCTACAAACTGCCTTTGCAGCGGGTCATCCTCAGGCCCAAATTCCTTTGTTTTGGGGCCCGAAAACCACTGTTTAGGCCCATGGATTTAATAGTGGGCTTCTGCACTTGGGCTTCAAATGGACGTTCGTGGCGGCATCGGTTGACCCACGGGGCCCATAATATATCAAATCGAAGCTGACTGGGAGGGCTACAGTGCAGGCTATAAAGCCCATCTATAGCGATTTGTCTTTGGGCCCAAAAAGCCATGTTTAGGCCCATGGATTTGATAGAGTGGGCTTGCGCACTTGGGCTTCAAGTGGACGTTCGTGGCGGCATCGGTTGACCCACGGGGCCCATAATATATCAAATCAAAGCTGACTCAGAGGGCTATAACGGGCTGCTACAAACTGCGTCTGTAGCGGGCCGTCCTCGGGCCCAAATTCCTTTGTTTTAGGGCCCGAAAACCACTGTTTAGGCCCATGGATTTGATAGTGGGCTCGCGCACCTGGCTTCAAATCGACGTTCGTGGCGGCATCGGTTGACCCACGGGGCCCATAATATATCAAATCGAATCTGACTGGGAGGGATACAGTGCGGGCTATAAAACCCATCTATAGCGATTTGTCTTTGGGCCCAAAAACCCATGTTTAGGCCCATGGATTTGATAGAGTGGGCTTGCGCACTTGGGCTTCAAATCGACGTTCGTGGCGGCATCGATTGACCCACGGGGCCCATAATATATCAAATCGAAGCTGACTGGGAGGGCTACAGTGCGGGCTATAAAGCCCATCTATAGCGAATTGTTTTTGGGCCCAAAAACCCATGTTTAGGCAGATGGTTTTGATAGAGTGGGCTTGCGCACTCGGGCTTCAAATGGACGTTCGTGGCGGCATCGGTTGACCCACGGGGCCCATAATATATCAAATCGAAGCTGACTCAGAGGGCTATAACGGGCCATTATAAACTGCCTTCGCAGCGGGTCGTCCTCAGGCCCAAATTCTTTTGTTTTGGGGCCCGAAAACCACTGTTTAGGCCCATGGATTTGATAGTGGGCTTGCGCACTTGGGCTTCAAATGGACGTTCGTGGGCGGCATCGGTTGACCCACGGAGCCCATAATATATCAAATCGAAGCTGACTGGGAGGGCTACAGTGCAGGCTATAAAAGCCCATCTATAGCGATTTGTCTTTGGGCCCAAAAACCCATGTTTAGGCCCATGGATTTGATAGAGTGGGCTTGCGCACTTGGGCTTCAAATGGACATTCGTGGCGGCATCGGTTGACCCACGGGGCCCATAATATATCAAATCAAAGCTGACTCAGAGGGCTATAACGGTCCACTACAAACTGCATCTGTAGCGGGCCGTCCTCGGGCCCAAATTCCTTTGTTTTAGGGCGAGGAAAACCACTGTTTAGGCCCATGGATTTGATAGTGGGCTTGCGCACTTGGGCTTCAAATCGACGTTCGTGGTGGCATCGGTTGACCCACGGGGGCCATAATATATCAAATCGAAGTTGACTGGGAGGGATATAGTGCGGGCTATAAAACCCATCTATAGCGATTTGTCTTTGGGCCCAAAAACCCATGTTTAGGCCCATGGATTTGATTGAGTGGGCTTGCGCACTTGGGCTTCAAATGGACGTTCGTGGCGGCATCGGTTGATCCACGGGGCCCATAATATATCAAATTGAAGCTGACTGGGAGGGCTACAGTGCGGGCTATAAAGCCCATCTATAGCGATTTGTCTTTGGATCCCAAAAACCCATGTTTAGGCCCATGGTTTTAATAGAGTAGGCTTGCGCACTTGGGCTACAAATGGACGTTCGTGGCGGCATCGATTGACCCACGGGGCCCATAATATATCAAATCAGAGCTGACTGGTAGGGCTACAGTGCGGGCTATAAAGCCCATCTATAGCGATTTGTCTTTGGGCCCAAAAACCCATGTTTAGGCCGATGGTTTTGATAGAGTGGGCTTGCGCACTTGGGCTTCAAATGGACGTTCGTGGCGGCATCGGTTGACCCACGGGGCACATAATATATCAAATCGAAGCTGACTCAGAGGGCTATAATGGGCCGCTACAAACTACCTTTGCAACGGGTCGTCCTCGGGCCCAAATTCCTTTGTTTTGGGGCCCGAAAACCACTGTTTAGGCCCATGGATTTGATAGTGGGCTTGCGCACTTGGGCTTCAAATCGACGTTCGTGGCGGCATCGGTTGACCCACGGGGCCCATAATATATCAAATCGAAGCTGACTGGGAGGGCTACAGTGCGGGCTATAAAGCCCATCTACAGCGATTTCTCATTGGGCCCAAAAACCCATGTTTAGGCCCATGGTTTTGATAGAGTGGGCTTGCGCACTTGGGCTTCAAATGGACGTTCGTGGTGGCATCGGTTGACCCACGGGGCCCATAATATATCAAATCGAAGCTGACTCAGAGGGCTATAACGGACCGCTACAAACTATGTCTGTAGCGGGTCGTCCTCGGGCCCAAATTCCTTTGTTTTAGGGCCCGAAAACCACTGTTTAGGCCCATGGATTTGATAGTGGGCTTACGCACTTGGGCTTCAAATCGACGTTCGTGGCGGCATCGGTTGACCCACGGGGCCCATAATATATCAAATCGAAGCTGACTCAGAGGACTATAAAGGGCTGCTACAAACTGCCTTTGCAGTGGGTCGTCCTCAGGCCCAAATTCCTTTGTTTTGGGGCCCGAAAACCACTATTTAGGCCCATGGATTTGATAGTGGGCTTGCGCACTTGGGCTTCAAATGGACGTTCGTGGCGGGCATCGATTGACCCACGGGGCCCATAATATATCAAATCGAAGATGACTGGGAGGGCTACAGTGCGAGCTATAAAGCCCATCTATAGCGATTTGTCTTTGGGCCCAAAAACCCATGTTTAGGCCCATGGTTTTGATAGAGTGGGCTTGCGCACTTGGGCTTCAAATGGACGTTCGTGGTGGCATCGGTTGACCCACGGGGCCCATAATATATCAAATCGAAGCTGACTCAGAGGGCTATAACAAGCCGCTACAAACTATGTCTGTAGTGGGCCGTCCTCGGGCCTAAATTCCTTTGTTTTAGGGCCCGAAAACCACTGTTTAGGCCCATGGATTTGATAGTGGGCTTGCGCACTTGGGCTTCAAATCGACGTTCGTGGCGGCATCGGTTGACCCACGGGGCCCATAATATATCAAATCGAAGCTGACAGCGAGGGCTACAGTACGGGCTATAAAGCCCATCCATAGCGATTTGTCTTTGGTTCTAAAAACCCATGTTTAGGCCCATGGTTTTGATAGAGTGGGCTTGCGCACTTGGGCTTCAAATGGACGTTCGTGGCGGCATCGGTTGACCCACGGGGCCCATAATATATCAAATCAAAGCTGACTTAGAGGGCTATAACGGGCCGCTACAAATTATGTCTGTAGCGGGCCGTCCTAGGCCCAAATTCCTTTGTTTTAGGGCCCAAAAACCACTGTTTAGGCCCATGGATTTGATAGTGGGCTTGCGCACTTGGGCTTCAAATGGACGTTCGTGGCTGCATCGGTTGACCCACGGGGCACATAATATATCAAATCGAAGCTGACTCAGAGGGCTATAACGGGCCGCTACAAACTACCTTTGCAGCGGGTCGTCCTCGGGCCCAAATTCCTTTGTTTTGGGGCCCGAAAACCACTGTTTAGGCCCATGGATTTGATAGTGGGCTTGCGCACTTGGGCTTCAAATCGACGTTTGTGGCGGCATCGGTTGACCCACGGGGCCCATAATATATCAAATCGAAGCTGACTGGGAGGGCTACAGTACGGGCTATAAAGCCCATCTATAGCGATTTGTCTTTGGGCCCAAAAACCCATGTTTAGGCAGATGGTTTTGATAGAGTGGGCTTGCGCACTTGGGCTTCAAATGGACGTTCGTGGCGGCATCGGTTGACCCACGGGGCCCATAATATATCAAATCGAAGCTGAATCACAGGGCTATAACGGGCTACTACAAACTGCCTTTGCAGCGGGTCATCCTCAGGCCCAAATTCCTTTGTTTTGGGGCCCGAAAACCACTGTTTAGGCCCATGGATTTAATAATGGGCTTCCGCACTTGGGCTTCAAATGGACGTTCGTGGCGGCATCGGTTGACCCACGGGGGCCCATAATATATCAAATCGAAGCTGACTGGGAGGGCTACAGAGCAGGCTATAAAGCCCATCTATAGCGATTTGTCTTTGGGCCCAAAAACCCATGTTTAGGCCCATGGATTTGATAGAGTGGGCTTGCGCACTTGGGCTTCAAGTGGACGTTCGTGGCGGCATCGGTTGACCCACGGGGCCCATAATATATCAAATCAAAGCTGACTCAGAGGGCTATAACGGCTGCTACAAACTGCGTCTGTAGCGGGCCGTCCTCGGGCCCAAATTCCTTTGTTTTAGGGCCCGAAAACCACTGTTTAGGCCCATGGATTTGATAGTGGGCTCGCGCACTTTGGGCTTCAAATCGACGTTCGTGGCGGCATCGGTTGACCCACGGGGCCCATAATATATCAAATCGAATCTGACTGGGAGGGATACAGTGCGGGCTATAAAACCCATCTATAGCGATTTGTCTTTGGGCCCAAAAACCCATGTTTAGGCCCATGGATTTGATAGAGTGGGCTTGCGCACTTGGGCTTCAAATGGACGTTCGTGGTGGCATCGGTTGACCCACGGGGCCCATAATATATCAAATCGAAGCTGACTGGGAGGGCTATAGTGCAGGCTATAAAGCCCATCTATAGCAATTTGTCTTTGGGCCCAAAAACCCATGTTTAGGCCCATGGATTTGATAGAGTGGGCTTGCGCACTTGGGCTTCAAATGGACGTTCGTGGCGGCATCGGTTGACCCACGGGGCCCATAATATATCAAATCGAAGCTGACTCAGAGGGCTATAACGGGCCACTACAAACTGCGTCTGTAGCGGGCCGTCCTCGGGCCAAATTCCTTTTTTTTAGGGCTTGAAAACCACTGTTTAGGCCCATGGATTTGATAGTGGGCTTGCGCACTTGGGCTTCAAATCGACGTTCGTGGCGGCATCGGTTGACCCACGGGGCCCATAATATATCAAATCGAAGCTGACTCAGAGGGCTATAACACGCCGCTACAAACAACGTCTGTAGCGGGCCGTCCTCGGGCCCAAATTCCTTTGTTTTAGGGCCCGAAAACCACTGTTTAGGCCCATGGATTTGATAGTGGGCTTGCGCACTTGGCTTCAAAGTTCGTGGCGGCATCGGTTGACCCACGGGGCCCATAATATATCAAATCGAAGCTGACTGGGAGGGCTACAGTGCAGGCTATAAAGCCCATCTATAGCGATTTGTCTTTGGGCCCAAAAACCAATGTTTAGGCCCATGGATTTGATAGAGTGGGGCTTGCGCACTTGGGCTTCAAATGGACGTTCGTGGCGGCATCGGTTGACCCACGGGGCCCATAATATATCAAATCAAAGCTGACTCAGAGGGGCTATATACGGTCCGCTGCAAACTGCGTCTGTAGCGGGCCGTCCTCGGGCCCAATTCCTTTGTTTTAAGGCCCGGAAAACCACTGTTTAGGGCCCATGGATTTGATAGTGGGCTTGCGCACTTGGGCTTCAAATGGACGTTCGTCGGCAGCATCGGTTGACCCACGGGGCCCATAATATATCAAATCGAAGCTGACTAGGAGGGCTACAGTGCGGGCTATAAAGCCCATCTATAGCGATTTGTCTTTGGGCCCAAAAACCCATGTTTAGGCCCATGGTTTTAATAGAGTAGGCTTGCGCACTTGGCTACAAATGGACGTTCGTTGGCGGCATCGATTGACCCACGGGGCCCATAATATATCAAATCGGAGCTGACTGGGAGGGCTACAGTGCGGGCTATAAAGCCCATCTATAGCGATTTATCTTTGGGCCCAAAAACCCATGTTTAGGCCGATGGTTTTGATAGAGTGGGCTTGCGCACTTGGGCTTCAAATGGACGTTCGTGGCGGCATCGGTTGACCCACGGGGCACATAATATATCAAATCGAAGCAGACTCAGAGGGCTATAATGGGCCGCTACAAACTACCTTTGCAGCGAGTCGTCCTCAGGCCCAAATTCCTTTGTTTTGGGGCCCGAAAACCATTGTTTAGGCCCATGGATTTGATAGTGGGCTTGCGCACTTGGGCTTCAAATCGACGTTCGTGGCGGCATCGGTTGACCCACGGGGCCCATAAAATATCAAATCGAAGCTGACTGGGAGGGCTACAGTGCGGGCTATAAAGCCCATCTATAGCGATTTGTCTTTGGGCCCGAAAACTCATGTTTAGGCCCATGGTTTTGATAGAGTGGGCTTGCGCACTTGGGCTTCAAATGGACGTTCGTGGCAGCATCGGTTGACCCACGGGGCCCATAATATATCAAATCGAAGCTGACTTAGAGGGCTATAACGAGTCGCTACAAACTATGTCTGTAGCGGGCCGTCCTCGGGCCCAAATTCCTTTGTTTTAGGGCCCGAAAACCACTGTTTAGGCCCATGGATTTGATAGTGGGCTTGCGCACTTGGGCTTCAAATCGACGTTCGTGGCGGCATCGGTTGACCCACGGGGCCCATAATATATCAAATCGAAGCTGACAGGGAGGGCTATAGTGTGGGCTATAAAGCCTATCTATAGCGATTTGTCTTTGGGCCCAAAAACCCATGTTTAGGCCCATGGATTTGATAGAGTGGGCTTGCGCACCTTGGGCTTCAAATCGATGTTCGTGGCGGCATTGGTTGACCGACGGGGCCCATAATGTATCAAATCGAAGCTGACTCAGAGGGCTACAGTGCGGGCTATAAAGTCCATCTATAACGATTTGTCTTTGGGGCCAAAAACCCATGTTTAGGCAGATGGTTTTGATAGAGTGGGCTTGCGCACTTGGGCTTCAAATGGACGTTTGTGGCGGCATCGGTTGACCCACGGGGCCCATAATATATCAAATCGAAGCTGACTCAGAGGACTATAACGGGCTGCTACAAACTGCCTTTGCAGCGGGTCATCCTCAGGCCCAAATTCCTTTGTTTTGGGGCCCGAAAACCACTGTTTAGGCCCATGGATTTGATAGTGGGCTTGCGCACTTGGGCTTCAAATGGACGTTCGTGGCGGCATCGATTGACCCACGGGGCCCATAATATATCAAATCGAAGCTGACTGGGAGGGCTACAGTACGAGCTATAAAACCCATCCATAGCGATTTGTCTTTGGGCCCAAAAACCCATGTTTAGGCCCATGGTTTTGATAGAGTGGGCTTGCGCACTTGGGCTTCAAATGGACGTTCGTGGCGGCATCGGTTGACCCATGGGGCCCATAATATATCAAATCGAAGTTGACTCAGAGGGCTATAACAAGCCGCTACAAACTGTGTCTGTAGCGGGCCGTCCTCGGGCCCAAATTCCTTTGTTTTAGGGCCCGAAAACCACTGTTTAGGCCCATGGATTTGATAGTGGGCTTGCGCACTTGGGCTTCAAATCGACGTTCGTGGTGGCATCGGTTGACCCATGGGGCCCATAATATATCAAATCAAAGCTGACTGGGAGGGATACAGTGCGGGCTATAAAACCCATCTATAGCGATTTGTCTTTGGGCGCAAAAACCAATGTTTAGGCCCATGGATTTGATAGAGTGGGCTTGCGCACTTGGGCTTCAAATGGACGTTCGTGGTGGCATCGGTTGACCCACGGGGCCCATAATATATCAAATCGAAGCTGACTGGGAGGGCTACAGTGCGGGCTACAAAGCCCATCTATAGCGATTTGTCTTTGGGCCCAAAAACCCATGTTTAGGCCCATGGTTTTAATAGAGTGGGCTTGCGCACTTGGGCTACAAATGGACGTTCGTGGCGGCATCGATTGACCCACGGGGCCCATAATATATCAAATCGGAGCTGACTGGGAGGACTACAGTGCGGGCTATAAAGCCCATCTATAGCGATTTGTCTTTGGGCCCAAAAACCCATGTTTAGGCCGATGGTTTTGATAGAGTGGGCTTGCGCACTTGGGCTTCAAATGGACGTTCGTGGCGGCATCGGTTGACCCACGGGGCACATAATATATCAAATCAAATTTGACTCAGAGGGCTATAACGGGCCGCTACAAACTACCTTTGCAGCGGGTCGTCCTCGGGCCCAAATTCCTTTGTTTTGGGGCCCGAAAACCACTGTTTAGGCCCATGGATTTGATAGTGGGCTTGCGCACTTGGGCTTCAAATCGACGTTCGTGACGGCATCGGTTGACCCACGGGGCCCATAATATATCAAATCAAAGCTGACTGGGAGGGATACAGTGCGGGCTATAAAACCCATCTATAGCGATTTGTCTTTGGGCCCAAAAACCCATGTTTAGGCCCATGGATTTGATAGAGTGGGATTGCGCACTTGGGCTTCAAATCGATGTTCGTGGCGGCATCGGTTGATCCACGGGGCCCATAATATATCAAATCGAAACTGACTGGGAGGGCTACAGTGCGGGCTATAAAGCCCATCTATAGCGATTTGTCTTTGGGCTCAAAAACCCATGTTTAGGCAGATGGTTTTGATAGAGTGGGCTTGCACACTTGGGCTTCAAATGGACGTTCGTGGCGGCATCGGTTGACCCACGGGGCACATAATATATCAAATCGAAGCTGACTCAGAGGGCTATAACGGGCCACTATAAACTGTGTCTGTAGCGGGACGTCCTAGGGCCCAAATTCCTTTATTTTAGGGCCCGAAAACCACTGTTTAGGCCCATGGATTTGATAGTGGGCTTGCGCACTTGGGTTTCAAATCGACGTTCTTGGCGGCATCGGTTGACCCACGGGGCCCATAATATATCAAATCGAAGCTGACTGGGAGGGATACAGTGCGGGCTATAAAACCCATCTATAGCGATTTGTCTTTGGGCCCAAAAAGCCATGTTTAGGCCCATGGATTTGATAGAGTGGGCTTGCGCACTTGGGCTTCAAATCGATGTTCGTGGCGGCATCGGTTGACCCACGGGGCCCATAATATATCAAATCGAAGCTGACTAGGAGGGCTACAGTTCGA
This sequence comes from Mallotus nudiflorus, assembly GCA_947683625.1. NCBI lineage: Eukaryota > Viridiplantae > Streptophyta > Magnoliopsida > Malpighiales > Euphorbiaceae > Mallotus > Mallotus nudiflorus. The sequence goes on from CANTUR010001903.1 coordinate 14,025, forward strand.
GCTATAAAGCCCATCTATAGCGATTTGTCTTTGGGCCCAAAAACCCATGTTTAGGCAGATGGTTTTGTTAGAGTGGGCTTGCACACTTGGGCTTCAAATGGACGTTCGTGGCGGCATCGGTTGACCCACGGGGCACATAATATATCAAATCGAAGCTGACTAAGAGGGCTATAACGGGCCGCTGCAAACTGTGTCTGTAGCGGGCCGTCCTAGGGCCGAAATTCCTTTATTTTAGGGCCCGAAAACCACTGTTTAGGCCCATGGATTTGATAGTGGGCTTGCGCACTTGGGCTTCAAATCGACGTTCTTGGCGGCATCGCTTGAACCACGGGGCCAATAATATATCAAATCGAAGCTGACTGGGAGGGATACGGTGCGGGCTATAAAACCCATCTATAGCGATTTGTCTTTGGGCCCAAAAAGCCATGTTTAGGCCCACGGATTTGATAGAGTGGGCTTGCGCACTTGGGCTTCAAATCGATGTTCGTGGCGGCATCGGTTGACCCAAGGGGCCCATAATATATCAAATCGAAGTTGACTGGGAGGGATACAGTGCGGGCTATAAAACCCCATCTATAGCGATTTGTCTTTGGGCCCAAAAACCCATGTTTAGGCCCATGGATTTGATAGAGTGGGCTTGCGCACTTGGGCTTCAAATCGATGTTCGTGGCGGCATCGGTTGACCCACGGGGCCCATAATATATCAAATCGAAGCTGACTGGGAGGGCTACAGTGTGGGCTATAAAGCCCATCTATAGCGATTTGTCTTTGGGCCCAAAAACCCATGTTTAGGCAGATGGTTTTGATAGAGTGGGCTTGCGCACTTGGGCTTCAAATGGACGTTCGTGGCGGCATCGGTTGACCCACGGAGCCCATAATATATCAAATCAAAGCTGACTGGGAGGGCTACAGTGGAGGCTATAAATCCCATCTATAGCGATTTGTCTTTGGGCCCAAAAACCCATGTTTAGGCCCATGGATTTGATAGAGTGGGCTTGCGCACTTGGGCTTCAAATGGACGTTCGTGGCGGCATCGGTTGACCCACGAGGCCCATAATATATCAAATCGAAGCTGACTCAAAGTGCTATAACGGGCCGCTACAAACTGCTTCTATAACGGGCCATCCTCGGGCCCAAATTCCTTTGTTTTAGGGCCCGAAAACCACTGTTTAGGCCCATGGATTTGATAGTGGGCTTGCGCACTTGGGCTTCAAATCGACGTTCGTGGCGGCATCGGTTGACCCACGGGGCCCATAATATATCAAATCGAAGCTGACTGGGAGGGATACAGTGCGGGCTATAAAACCCATCTATAGCGATTTGTCTTTGGGCCCAAAAACCCATGTTTAGGCCCATCGATTTGATAGAGTGGGCTTGCGCACTCAGGCTTCAAATGGACGTTCGTGGCGGTATCGGTTGACCCATGGGGCCCATAATATATCAAATCAAAGCTGACTTAGAGGGCTATAATGGGCCGCTACAAACTGCCTTTGCAGCGGGTCGTCCTCAGGCCCAAATTCCTTTGTTTTGGGGCCCGAAAACCACTGTTTAGGCCCATGGATTTGATAGTGGGCTTGCGCACTTGGGCTTCAAATGGACGTTCGTGGCGACATCGGTTGACCCACGGGGCCCATAATATATCAAATCGAAGCTGACTGGGAGGGCTACAGTGCAGGCTATAAAGCCCATCTATAGCGATTTGTCTTTGGGCCCAAAAACCCATGTTTAGGCCCATGGATTTGACAGAGTGGACTTGCGCACTTGGGCTTCAAATGGACGTTCGTGGCAGCATCGGTTGTCCCACGGGACCCATAATATATCAAATCGAAGCTGACTCAGAGGGCTATAACGGACCACTGCAAACTGCGTCTGTAGCAGGCCGTCCTCGGGCCCAAATTCCTTTGTTTTAGGGCCCGAAACCCATGTTTAGGCCCATGGATTTGATAGAGTGGGCTTGCGCACTTGGGCTTCAAATCGATGTTCGTGGCGGCATCGGTTGACCCACGAGGCCCATAATATATCAAATCGAAGCTGACTGGGAGGGCTACAGTGCGGGCTATAAACCCCATCTATAGCGATTTGTCTTTGGGCCCAAAAACCCGTGTGTAGGCCCATGGATTTGATAGAGTGGGCTTGCGCACTTGGGCTTCAAATGGACGTTCGTGGCGGCATCGGTTGACCCACGGGGCACATAATATATCAAATCGAAGCTGACTCAGAGGGCTATAACGAGCCACCACAAACTACCTTTGCATCGGGTCGTCCTCGGGCCCAAATTCCTTTGTTTTGGGGCCCGAAAACCACTGTTTAGGCCCATGGATTTGATAGTGGGCTTGCGCACTTGGGCTTCAAATCGACGTTCGTGGCGGCATCGGTTGACCCACGGGGCCCATAATATATCAAATCGAAGCTGACTGGGAGGGCTACAGTACGGGCTATAAAGCCCATCTATAGCGATTTGTCTTTGGGCCCAAAAACCCATGTTTAGGCCCATGGTTTTGATAGAGTGGGCTTGCACACTTAGGCTTCAAATGGACGTTCGTCGCGGCATCGGTTGACCCATGGGGCCCATAATATATCAAATCGAAGCTGACTCAGAGGGCTACAGTACGGGCTATAAAGTCCATCTATAACGATTTGTCTTTGGGCCCAAAAACCCATGTTTAGGCCGATGGTTTTGATAGAGTGGGCTTGCGCACTTGGGCTTCAAATGGACGTTCGTGGCGGCATCGGTTGACCCACGGGGCCCATAATATATCAAATCGAAGCTGACTCAGAGGGCTATAATGGGCCGATACAAACTGTTTTTGCAGCGGGTCATCCTCAGGCCCAAATTCCTTTGTTTTGGGGCCCGAGACCCACTGTTTAGGCCCATGGATTTGATAGTGGGCTTGCGCACTTGGGCTTCAAATCGACGTTCGTGGCGGCATCGGTTCACCCACGGGGCCCATAATATATCAAATCGAAGCTGACTGGGAGGGCTACAGTGCGGACTATAAAGCCCATCTATAGCGATTTGTCTTTGGGCCCAAAAACCCATGTTTAGGCCCATGGTTTTGATAGAGTGGGCTTGCGCACATGGGCTTCAAATGGACGTTCGTGGCGGCATCGATTGACCCATGGGGCCCATAATATATCAAATCGAAGCTGACTGGGAGGGCTACAGTGTCAGCTATAAAGCCCATCTATAGCGATTTGTCTTTGGGCCCAAAAATCCATGTTTAAGCCCATGGTTTTGATAGAGTGGGATTGCGCACTTGGGCTTCAAATGGACGTTCATGGCGGCATCGGTTGACCCACGGGGCCCATAATATATCAAATCGAAGCTGACTCAGAGGGCTATAACGTCCCACTACAAACTATGTCTGTAGCGGGCCATCCTCGGGCCCAAATTCCTTTGTTTTAGGGCCCGAAAACCACTGTTTAGGCCCATGGATTTGATAGTGGGCTTGCGCACTTGGGCTTCAAATCGACGTTCGTGGCGGTATCGGTTGACCCACGGGGCCCATAATATATCAAATCGAAGCTGACAGCGAGGGCTACAGTGCGGGCTATAAAGCCCATCTATGGCAATTTGTCTTTGGGCCCAAAAACCCATGTTTAGGCCCATGGATTTGATAGAGTGGGCTTGCGCACTTGGGCTTCAAATCGACGTTCGTGGCGGCATCGGTTGACCCACGGGGCCCATAATATATCAAATCGAAGCTGACTGGGAGGGATACAGTGTGGCCTATAAAGCCCATCTATAGCGATTTGTCTTTGGGCCCAAAAACCCATGTTTAGGCAGATGGTTTTGATAGAGTGGGCTTGCGCACTTGGGCTTCAAATGGACGTTCGTGGCGGCATCGGTTGACCCACGGGGCCCATAATATATCAAATCGAAGCTGACTGGGAGGGCTATAACGGGCCGCTATAAACTGCATTTGTAGCGGGTCGTCCTCAGGCCCAAATTCCTTTGTTTTGGGGCCCAAAAACCACTGTTTAGGCCCATGGATTTGATAGTGGGCTTGCGCACTTGGGCTTCAAATGGACGTTCGTGGCAGCATCGGTTGACCCACGGGGCCCATAATATATCAAATTGAAGCTGACTGGGACGGCTACAGTGCAGGCTATAAACCCCATCTATAGCGATTTGTCTTTGGGCCCAAAAACCCATGTTTAGGCCCATGGATTTGATAGAGTGGGCTTGCGCACTTGCGCTTCAAATAGACGTTCATGGCGGCATCGGTTGACCCACGGGGCCCATAATATATCAAATCGAAGTTGACTCAGAGGGCTATAACGGGTCGCTGCAAACTGCGTCTATAACGGGCCGTCCTCGGGCCCAAATTCCTTTGTTTTAGGGCCCGAAAACCACTGTTTAGGCCCATGGATTTGATAGTGGGCTTGCGCACTTGGGCTTCAAATCGACGTTCGTGGCGGCATCGGTTGACCCACAGGGCCCATAATATATCAAATCGAAGCTGACTGGGAGGGATACAGTGCGGGCTATAAAACCCATCTATAGCGATTTGTCTTTGGGCCCAAAAACCGATGTTTAGGCTCATGGATTTGATAGAGTGGGCTTGCGCACTTGGGCTTCAAATGGACGTTCGTGGCGGCATCGGTTGACCCACGGGGCCCATAATATATCAAATCGAAGCTGACTGGGAGGGATACAGTGCGGGCTATAAAACCCATCTATAGCGATTTGTCTTTGGGCCCAAAAACCCATGTTTATGCCCATGGATTTGATAGAGTGGGCTTGCGCACTTGGGCTTCAAATCGATGTTCGTGGCGGCATCGGTTGACCCACGGGGCCCATAATATATCAAATCGAAGCTGACTGGGAGGGCTACAGTGCAGGCTAATAAAGCCCATCTATAGCGATTTGTCTTTGGGCCCAAAAACCCATGTTTAGGCAGATGGTTTTGATAGAGTGGGCTTGCGCACTTGGGCTTCAAATGGACGTTCGTGGCGGCATCGGTTGACCCACGGAGCCCATAATATATCAAATCAAAGCTGACTGGGAGGGCTACAGTGGAGGCTAAAATCCCATCTATAGCGATTTGTCTTTGGGCCCAAAAACCCATGTTTAGGCCCATGGATTTGATAGAGTGGGCTTGCGCACCTTGGGCTTCAAATGGACGTTCGTGGCGGCATCGGTTGACCCACGAGGCCCATAATATATCAAATCGAAGCTGACTCAAAGTGCTATAACGGGCCGCTACAAACTGCTTCTATAACGGGCCATCCTCGGGCCCAAATTCCTTTGTTTTAGGGCCCGAAAACCACTGTTTATGCCCATGGATTTGATAGTGGGCTTGCGCACTTGGGCTTCAAATCGACGTTCGTGGCGGCATCGGTTTGACCCACGGGGCCCATAATATATCAAATCGAAGCTGACTGGGAGGGATACAGTGCGGGCTATAAAACCCATCTATAGCGATTTGTCTTTGGGCCCAAAAACCATGTTTAGGCCCATCGATTTGATAGAGTGGGCTTGCGCACTCAGGCTTCAAATGGACGTTCGTGGCGGTATCGGTTGACCCATGGGGCCCATAATACATCAAATCAAAGCTGACTTAGAGGGCTATAATGGGCCGCTACAAACTGCCTTTGCAGCGGGTCGTCCTCAGGCCCAAATTCCTTTGTTTTGGGGCCCGAAAACCACTGTTTAGGCCCATGGATTTGATAGTGGGCTTGCGCACTTGGGCTTCAAATGGACGTTCGTGGCGACATCGGTTGACCCACGAGGCCCATAATATATCAAATCGAAGCTGACTGGGAGGGCTACAGTGCAGGCTATAAAGCCCATCTATAGCGATTTGTCTTTGGGCCCAAAAACCCATGTTTAGGCCCATGGATTTGACAGAGTGGACTTGCGCACTTTGGCTTCAAATGGACGTTCGTGGCGGCATCGGTTGTCCCACGGGACCCATAATATATCAAATCGAAGCTGACTCAGAGGGCTATAACGGACCACTGCAAACTGCGTCTGTAGCAGGCCGTCCTCGGGCCCAAATTCCTTTGTTTTAGGGCCCGAAACCCATGTTTAGGCCCATGGATTTGATAGAGTGGGCTTGCGCACTTGGGCTTCAAATCGATGTTCGTGGCGGCATCGGTTGACCCACGAGGCCCATAATATATCAAATCGAAGCTGACTGGGAGGGCTACAGTGCGGGTTATAAACCCCATCTATAGCGATTTGTCTTTGGGCCCAAAAAACCCGTGTGTAGGCCCATGGATTTGATAGAGTGGGCTTGCGCACTTGGGCTTCAAATGGACGTTCGTGGCGGCATCGGTTGACCCACGGGGCACATAATATATCAAATCGAAGCTGACTCAGAGGGCTATAACGAGCCACCACAAACTACCTTTGCATCGGGTCGTCCTCGGGCCCAAATTCCTTTGTTTTGGGGCCCGAAAACCACTGTTTAGGCCCATGGATTTGATAGTGGGCTTGCGCACTTGGGCTTCAAATCGACGTTCGTGGCGGCATCGGTTGACCCACGGGGCCCATAATATATCAAATCGAAGCTGACTGGGAGGGCTACAGTACGGGCTATAAAGCCCATCTATAGCGATTTGTCTTTGGGCCCAAAAACCCATGTTTAGGCCCATGGTTTTGATAGAGTGGGCTTGCACACTTAGGCTTCAAATGGACGTTCGTCGCGGCATCGGTTGACCCATGGGGCCCATAATATATCAAATCGAAGCTGACTCAGAGGGCTACAGTACGGGCTATAAAGTCCATCTATAACGATTTGTCTTTGGGCCCAAAAACCCATGTTTAGGCCGATGGTTTTGATAGAGTGGGCTTGCGCACTTGGGCTTCAAATGGACGTTCGTGGCGGCATCGGTTGACCCACGGGGCCCATAATATATCAAATCGAAGCTGACTCAGAGGGCTATAATGGGCCAATACAAACTGTTCTTGCAGCGGGTCATCCTCAGGCCCAAATTCCTTTGTTTTGGGGCCCGAGACCCACTGTTTAGGCCCATGGATTTGATAGTGGGCTTGCGCACTTGGGCTTCAAATCGACGTTCGTGGCGGCATCGGTTCACCCACGGGGCCCATAATATATCAAATCGAAGCTGACTGGGAGGGCTACAGTGTGGACTATAAAGCCCATCTATAGCGATTTGTCTTTGGGCCCAAAAACCCATGTTTAGGCCCATGGTTTTGATAGAGTGGGCTTGCGCACATCGGCTTCAAATGGACGTTCGTGGCGGCATCGATTGACCCATGGGGCCCATAATATATCAAATCGAAGCTGACTGGGAGGGCTACAGTGTCAGCTATAAAGCCCATCTATAGCGATTTGTCTTTGGGCCCAAAAATCCATGTTTAAGCCAATGGTTTTGATAGAGTGGGATTGCGCACTTGGGCTTCAAATGGACGTTCATGGCGGCATCGGTTGACCCACGGGGCCCATAATATATCAAATCGAAGCTGACTCAGAGGGCTATAACGTCCCACTACAAACTATGTCTGTAGCGGGCCATCCTCGGGCCCAAATTCCTTTGTTTTAGGGCCCGAAAACCACTGTTTAGGCCCATGGATTTGATAGTGGGCTTGCGCACTTGGGCTTCAAATCGACGTTCGTGGCGGTATCGGTTGACCCACGGGGCCCATAATATATCAAATCGAAGCTGACAGCGAGGGCTACAGTGCGGGCTATAAAGCCCATCTATGGCAATTTGTCTTTGGGCCCAAAAACCCATGTTTAGGCCCATGGATTTGATAGAGTGGGCTTGCGCACTTGGGCTTCAAATCGACGTTCGTGGCGGCATCGGTTGACCCACGGGGCCCATAATATATCAAATCGAAGCTGACTGGGAGGGATACAGTGTGGCCTATAAAGCCCATCTATAGCGATTTATCTTTGGGCCCAAAAACCCATGTTTAGGCAGATGGTTTTGATAGAGTGGGCTTGCGCACTTGGGCTTCAAATGGACGTTCGTGGCGGCATCGGTTGACCCACGGGGCCCATAATATATCAAATCGAAGCTGACTGGGAGGGCTATAACGGGCCGCTATAAACTGCATTTGTAGCGGGTCGTCCTCAGGCCCAAATTCCTTTGTTTTGGGGCCCAAAAACCACTGTTTAGGCCCATGGATTTGATAGTGGGCTTGCGCACTTGGGCTTCAAATGGACGTTCGTGGCAGCATCGGTTGACCCACGGGGCCCATAATATATCAAATTGAAGCTGACTGGGACGGCTACAGTGCAGGCTATAAACCCCATCTATAGCGATTTGTCTTTGGGCCCAAAAACCCATGTTTAGGCCCATGGATTTGATAGAGTGGGCTTGCGCACTTGCGCTTCAAATAGACGTTCATGGCGGCATCGGTTGACCCACGGGGCCCATAATATATCAAATCGAAGTTGACTCAGAGGGCTATAACGGGTCGCTGCAAACTGCGTCTATAACGGGCCGTCCTCGGGCCCAAATTCCTTTGTTTTAGGGCCCGAAAACCACTGTTTAGGCCCATGGATTTGATAGTGGGCTTGCGCACTTGGGCTTCAAATCGACGTTCGTGGCGGCATCGGTTGACCCACGGGGCCCATAATATATCAAATCGAAGCTGACTGGGAGGGATACAGTGCGGGCTATAAAACCCATCTATAGCGATTTGTCTTTGGGCCCAAAAACCGATGTTTAGGCTCATGGATTTGATAGAGTGGGCTTGCGCACTTGGGCTTCAAATGGACGTTCGTGGCGGCATCGGTTGACCCACGGGGCCCATAATATATCAAATCGAAGCTGACTGGGAGGGATACAGTGCGGGCTATAAAACCCATCTATAGCGATTTGTCTTTGGGCCCAAAAACCCATGTTTATGCCCATGGATTTGATAGAGTGGGCTTGCGCACTTGGGCTTCAAATGGACGTTCGTGGTGGCATCGGTTGACCCACGGGGCCCATAATATATCAAATCAAAGCTGACTGGGAGGGCTACAGTGCGGACTATAAAGCCCATCTATAGCGATTTGTCTTTGGGCCCAAAAACCCATGTTTAGGCCCATGGTTTTAATAGAGTGGGCTTGCGCACTTGGGCTACAAATGGACGTTCGTGGCGGCATCGGTTGACCCACGGGGCACATAATATATCAAATCGAAGCTGACTCAGAGGGCTATAACGAGCCACCATAAACTACCTTTGCATCGGGTCGTCCTCGGGCCCAAATTCCTTTGTTTTGGGGCCCGAAAACCACTATTTAGGCCCATGGATTTGATAGTGGGCTTGCGCACTTGGGCTTCAAATCGACGTTCGTGGCGGCATCGGTTGACCCACGGGGCCCATAATATATCAAATCGAAGCTGACTAGGAGGGCTACAGTACGGGCTATAAAGCCCATCTATAGCGATTTGTCTTTGGGCCCAAAAACCCATGTTTAGGCCCATGGTTTTGATAGAGTGGGCTTGCACACTTAGGCTTCAAATGGACGTTCGTCGCGGCATCGGTTGACCCACGGGGCCCATAATATATCAAATCGAAGCTGACTCAGAGGGCTACAGTACGGGCTATAAAGTCCATCTATAACGATTTGTCTTTGGGCCCAAAAACCCATGTTTAGGCCGATGGTTTTGATAGAGTGGGCTTGCGTACTTGGGCTTCAAATGGACGTTCGTGGCGGCATCGGTTGACCCACGGGGCCCATAATATATCAAATCGAAGCTGACTCAGAGGGCTATAACGGGCCGATACAAACTTTTTTTGCAGCTGGTCATCCTCAGGCCCAAATTCCTTTGTTTTGGGGCCCGAGACCCACTGTTTAGGCCCATGGATTTGATAGTGGGCTTGCGCACTTGGGCTTCAAATCGACGTTCGTGGCGGCATCGGTTCACCCACGGGGCCCATAATATATCAAATCGAAGCTGACTGGGAGGGCTACAGTGCGGGCTATAAAGCCCATCTATAGCGATTTGTCTTTGGGCCCAAAAACCCATGTTTAGGCCCATGGTTTTGATAGAGTGGGCTTGCGCACTTGGGCTTCAAATGGACGTTCGTGGCGGCATCGATTGACCCATGGGGCCCATAATATATCAAATCGAAGCTGACTCCGAGGGCTACAGTGTGAGCTATAAAGCCCATCTATAGCGATTTGTCTTTGGGCCCAAAAACCCATGTTTAGGCCCATGGTTTTGATAGAGTGGGATTGCGCACTTGGGCTTCAAATGGACGTTCATGGCGGCATCGGTTGACCCACGGGGCCCATAATATATCAAATCGAAGCTGACTCAGAGGGCTATAACAGCCCACTACAAACTATATCTGTAGCGGGCCATCCTCGGGCCCAAATTCCTTTGTTTTAGGGCCCGAAAACCACTGTTTAGGCCCATGGATTTGATAGTGGGCTTGCGCACTTGGGCTTCAAATCGACGTTCGTGGCGGTATCGGTTGACCCACGGGGCCCATAATATATCAAATCAAAGCTGACAGCGAGGGCTACAGTGCGGGCTATAAAGCCCATCTATAGCAATTTGCCTTTGGGCCCAAAAACCCATGTTTAGGCCCATGGATTTGATAGAGTGGGCTTGCGCACTTGGGCTTCAAATCGACGTTCGTGGCGGCATCGGTTGACCCACGGGGCCCATAATATATCAAATCGAAGCTGACTGGGAGGGATACAGTGTGGCCTATAAAGCCCATCCATAGCGATTTGTCTTTGGGCCCAAAAACCCATGTTTAGGCAGATGGTTTTGATAGAGTGGGCTTGCGCACTTGGGCTTCAAATGGACGTTCGTGGCGGCATCGGTTGACCCACGGGGCCCATAATATATCAAATCGAAGCTGACTCAGAGGGCTATAACGGGCCGCTATAAACTGCCTTTGCAGCGGGTCGTCCTCAGGCCCAAATTCCTTTGTTTTGGGGCCCGAAAACCACTGTTTAGGCCCATGGATTTAATAGTGGGCTTGCGCACTTGGGCTTCAAATGGACGTTCGTGGCAGCATCGGTTGACCCACGGGGCCCATAATATATCAAATTGAAGCTGACTGGGAGGGCTACAGTGCAGGCTATAAAGCCCATCTATAGCGATTTGTCTTTGGGCCCAAAAACCCATGTTTAGGCCCATGGATTTGATAGAGTGGGCTTGCGCACTTGCGCTTCAAATAGACGTTCATGGCGGCATCGGTTGACCCACGGGGCCCATAATATATCAAATCGAAGTTGACTCAGAGGGCTATAACGGGCCGCTGCAAACTGCGTCTGTAACGGGCCGTCCTCGAGCCCAAATTCCTTTGTTTTAGGGCCCGAAAACCACTGTTTAGGCCCATGGATTTGATAGTGGGCTTGCGCACTTGGGCTTCAAATCGACGTTCGTGGCGGCATCGGTTGACCCACGGGGCCCATAATATATCAAATCGAAGCTGACTGGGAGGGATACAGTGCGGGCTATAAAACCCATCTATAGCGATTTGTCTTTGGGCCCAAAAACCCATGTTTAGGCCCATGGATTTGATAGAGTGGGCTTGCGCACTTGGGCTTCAAATGGACGTTCGTGGCGGCATTGGTTGACCCACGGGGCCCATAATATATCAAATCGAAGCTGACTAGGAGGGCTACAGTACGGGCTCTGAAGCCCATCTATAGCGATTTGTCTTTGGGCCCAAAAACCCATGTTTAGGCCCATGGTTTTAATAGAGTGGGCTTGCGCACTTGGGCTACAAATGGACGTTCGTGGCGGCATCGATTGACCCACGATGCCCATAATATATCAAATCGGAGCTGACTGGGAGGGCTACAACGCGGGCTATAAAGCCCATCTATAGCGATTTGTCTTTGGGCCCAAAAATCCATGTTTAGACTGTTGGTTTTGATAGAGTGGGCTTGCGCACTAGGGCTTCAAATGGACGTTCGTGGCGGCATCGGTTGACCCACGGGGCACATAATATATCAAATCGAAGCTGACTCAGAGGGCTATAACGGGCCACTACAAACTACCTTTGCAGCGGGTCATCCTCGGGCCCAAATTCCTTTGTTTTGGGGCCCGAAAACCACTGTTTAGGCCCATGGTTTTGATAGTGGGCTTGCGCACTTGGGCTTCAAATGGACGTTCGTGGCGGCATCGGTTGACCAACGGGGCCCATAATATATCAAATCGAAGCTGAATGGGAGGGCTACAGTACAGGCTATAAAGCCCATCTATAGCGATTTGTCTTTGGGCCCAAAAACCCATGTTTAGGCCCATGGATTAGATAGGGTGGGCTTGCGCACTTGGGCTTCAAATGGACGTTCGTGGCTGCATCGGTTGACCCACGGGGCCCATAATATATCAAATCAAAACTGACTCAGAGGGCTATAACGGGCCGCTACAAATTGCGTCTGTAGCGGGCCGTCCTCGGGCCCAAATTCCTTTGTTTTAGGGCCTGAAAACCACTGTTTAGGCCCATGGATTTGATAGTGGGCTTGCGCACTTGGGCTTCAAATCGACGTTCGTGGCGGCATCGGTTGACCCACGGGGCCCATAATATATCAAATCGAAGCTGACTGGGAGGGATACAGTGCGGGCTATAAAGCCCATCTATAGCGATTTGTCTTTGGGCCCAAAAACCCATGTTTAGACCCATGGTTTTAATAGAGTAGGCTTGCGCACTTGGGCTATAAATGGACGTTCGTGGTGGCATCGGTTGACCCACGGGGCCCATAATATATCAAATCGAAGCTGACTGGGAGGGCTACAGTACGGGCTATAAAGCTCATCTATAGCGATTTGTCTTTGGGCCCAAAAACCCATGTTTAGGCCGATGGTTTTGATAGAGTGGGCTTGCGCACTTGGGCTTCAAATGGACGTTCGTGGCGGTATCGGTTGACCCACGGGGCCCATAATATATCAAATCGAAGCTGACTCAGAGGGCTATAACGGGCCGATACAAACTGCCTTTGCAGCGTGTCGTTCTCAGGCCCAAATTCCTTTGTTTTGTGGCCCGAAAACCACTGTTTAGGCCCATGGATTTGATAGTGGGCTTGCGCACTTGGGCTTCAAATGGACGTTCGTGGCGGCATCGGTTGACCCACGGGGCCCATAATATATCAAATCGAAGCTGACTGGGAGGGCTACAGTGCGGGCTATAAAGCTCATCTATAGCGATTTGTCTTTGGGCCCAAAAACCCATGTTTAGGCCGATGGTTTTGATAGAGTGGGCTTGCGCACTTGGGCTTCAAATGGACGTTCGTGGCGGTATCGATTGACCCACGGGGCCCATAATATATCAAATCGAAGCTGACTCAGAGGGCTATAACGGGCCGATACAAACTGCTTTTGCAGCGGGTCGTTCTCAGGCCCAAATTCCTTTGTTTTGTGGCCCGAAAACCACTGTTTAGGCCCATGGATTTGATAGTGGGCTTGCGCACTTGGGCTTCAAATGGACGTTCGTGGCGGCATCGGTTGACCCACGGGGCCTATAATATATCAGATCGAAGCTGACTGGGAGGGCTACAGTGCAGGCTATAAAGCCCATCTATAGCGATTTGTCTTTGGGCCCAAAAACCCATGTTTAGGCCCATGGATTTGATAGAGTGGGCTTGCGCACTTGGGCTTCAAATGGACGTTCGTGGCGGCATCGGTTGACCCACGGGGCCCATAATATATCAAATCAAAGCTGACTAGGAGGGCTACAGTGCGGGCTCTAAAGCCCATCTATAGCGATTTGTCTTTGGGACCAAAAACCCATGTTTAGGCCCATGGTTTTAATAGAGTGGGCTTGCGCACTTGGGCTACAAATGGACGTTCGTGGCGGCATCGATTGACCCACGGGGCCCATAATATATCAAATCGGAGCTGACTGGGAGGGCTATAGCGCGGGCTATAAAGCCCATCTATAGCAATTTGTCTTTGGGCCCAAAAACCCATGTTTAGGCTGTTGGTTTTGATAGAGTAGGCTTGCGCACTTGGGCTTCAAATGGACGTTCGTGGCGGCATCGGTTGACCCACGGGGCACATAATATATCAAATCGAAGCTGACTCAGAGGGCAATAACGGGCCGCTACAAACTACCTTTGCAGCGGGTCGTCCTCGGGCAGAAATTCCTTTGTTTTGGGGCCCGAAAACCACTGTTTAGGCCCATGGATTTGATAGTGGGCTTGCGCACTTGGGCTTCAAATCGACGTTCGTGGCTGCATCGGTTGACCCACGGGGCCCATAATATATTAAATCGAAGCTGACTGGGAGGGCTACAGTGCGGGCTATAAAGCCCATCTATAGCGATTTGTCTTTGGGCCCAAAAAGCCATGTTTAGGCCCATGGATTTGATAGAGTGGGCTTGCGCACTTGGGCTTCAAATGGACGTTCGTGGCTGCATCGGTTGACCCACGGGGCCCATAATATATCAAATCAAAGCTGACTCAGAGGGCTATAACGGGCCACTACAAATTGCGTCTGTAGCGGGCCGTCCTCGGGCCCAAATTCCTTTGTTTTAGGACCTGAAAACCACTGTTTAGGCCCATGGATTTGATAGTGGGCTTGCGCACTTGGGTTTCAAATCGATGTTCGTGGCGGCATCGGTTGACCCACGGGGCCCATAATATATCAAATCGAAGCTGACAGGGAGGGCTACAGTACGGGTTATAAAGCCCATCTATAGCGATTTGTCTTTGGGCCCAAAAACCCATGTTTAGGCCCATGGATTTGATAGAGTGGGCTTGCGCACTTGGGCTTCAAATCGACGTTCGGGGCGGCATCGGTTGACCCATGGGGCCCATAATATATCAAATCGAAGCTGACTGGGAGGGCTACAGTGCGGGCTATAAAGCCCATCTATAGCGATTTGTCTTTGGGCCCAAAAACCCATGTTTAGGCCGATGGTTTTGATAGAGTGGGCTTGCGCACTTGGGCTTCAAATGGACGTTCGTGGCGGCATCGGTTGACCCACGGGGCACATAATATATCAAATCGAAGCTGACTCAGATGGCTATAATGGGCCACTATAAACTACCTTTGCAGCGGGTCGTCCTCGGGCCCAAATTCCTTTGTTTTGGGGCCCGAAAACCACTGTTTAGGCCCATGGATTTGATAGTGGGCTTGCGCACTTGGGCTTCAAATCGATGTTCGTGGCGGTATCGATTGACCCACGGGGCCCATAATATATCAAATCGAAGCTGACTAGGAGGGCTACAGTGCGGGCTATAAAGCCCATCTATAGCGATTTGTCTTTGGGTCCAAAAACCCATGTTTAGGCCCATGGTTTTGATAGAGTGGGCTTGCGCACTTGGGCTTCAAATGGACGTTCGTGGTGGCATCGGTTTACCCACGGGGCCCATAATATATCAAATCAAAGCTGACTCAGAGGGCTATAATGGCCCGCTATAAACTGTGTCTGTAGCGGGCCATCCTCGGGCATAAATTCCTTTGTTTTAGGGCCCGAAAACCACTGTTTAGGCCCATGGATTTGATAGTGGGCTTGCGCACTTGGGCTTCAAATCGACGTTCGTGGCGGCATCGGTTGACCCACGGGGCCCATAATATATCAAATCGAAGCTGACTCAGAGGGCTACAGTGCGGGCTATAAAGTCCATCTATAGCGATTTGTCTTTGGGCCCAAAAACCCATGTTTAGGCAGATGGTTTTGATAGAGTGGGCTTGCGCACTTGGGCTTCAAATGGACGTTCGTGGCGGCATCGGTTGAACCACGGGGCCCATAATATATGAAATCGAAGCTGACTCAGAGGGCTATAACGGGCCACTACAAACTACTTCTGTAATGGGATGTCCTCAGGCCCAAATTCCTTTGTTTTGGGGCCCGAAAACCACTGTTTAGGCCCATGGATTTGATAGTGGGCTTGCGCACTTGGGGTTCAAATGGACGTTCGTGGCGGCATCGATTGACCCACGGGACCCATAATATATCAAATCGAAGCTGACTGGGAGGGCTACAGTGCGGGCTATAAAGCTCATCTATAGCGATTTGGCTTTGGGCCCAAAAACCCATGTTTAGGCCGATGGTTTTGATAGAGTGGGCTTGCGCACTTGGGCTTCAAATGGACGTTTGTGGCGGTATCGGTTGACCCACGGGGCCCATAATATATCAAATCGAAGTTGACTCAGAGGGCTATAACGGGCCGATACAAACTACCTTTGCAGCGGGTCGTTCTCAGGCCCAAATTCCATTGTTTTGTGGCCCGAAAACCACTGTTTAGGCCCATGGATTTGATAGTGGGCTTGCGCACTTGGGCTTCAAATGGACGTTCGTGGCGGCATCGATTGACCCACGGGGCCCATAATATATCAAATCGAAGCTGATTGGGAGGGCTACAGTGCAGGCTATAAAGCCCATCTATAGCGATTTGTCTTTGGGCCCAAAAACCCATTTTTAGGCCCATGGATTTGATAGAGTGGGCTTGCGCACTTGGGCTTCAAATGGACGTTCGTGGCGGCATCGGTTGACCCACGGGGCCTATAATGTATCAAATCGAAGCTGACTCAGAGGGCTATAACAGGCCACTACAAACTGCGTCTGTAGCGGGCCGTCCTCGGGCCCAAATTCCTTTGTTTTAGGGCCCGAAAACCACTGTTTCGGCCAATGGATTTGATAGTGGGCTTGCGCACTTGGGCTTCAAATCGACGTTCGTGGCGGCATCGGTTGACCCACGGGGCCCATAATATATCAAATCGAAGTTGACTCAGAGGGCTATAACACGTCGCTACACACTATGTCTGTAGCGGACCGTCCTCGGGCCTAAATTCCTTTGTTTTAGGGCCTAAAAACCACTGTTTAGGCCCATGGATTTGATAGTGGGCTTGCGCACTTGGGCTTCAAATCGACGTTCGTGGCGGCATCGGTTGACCCATGGGGCCCATAATATATCAAATCGAAGCTGACAGCGAGGGCTACAGTGCGGGCTATAAAGCCCATCTATAGCGATTTGTCTTTGGGCCTAAAAACCCATGTTTAGGCCCATGGATTTGATAGAGTGGGCTTGCGCAGTTGGGCTTCAAATCGACGTTCGTGGCGGCATCGGTTGACCCACTGGGGCCATAATATATCAAATCGAAGCTGACTTGGAGGGCTACAGTGCGGGCTATAAAGCCCATCTATAGCGATTTGTCTTTGGGCCCAAAAACCCATGTTTAGGCAGATGGTTTTGATAGAGTGGGCTTGCGCACTCGGGCTTCAAATGGACGTTCGTGGCGGCATCGGTTGACCCACGGGGCCCATAATATATCAAATCAAAGCTGACTCAGAGGGCTATAACGGGCCGCTACAAACTGCCTTTGCAGCGGGTCGTCCTCAGGCCCAAATTCCTTTGTTTTGGGGCCCGAAAACCACTGTTTAGGCCCATGGATTTGATAGTGGGCTTGCGCACTTGGGCTTCAAATGGACGTTCGTGGCGGCATCGGTTGACCCACAGGGCCCATAATATATCAAATCGAAGCTGACTGGGAGGGCTACAGTGCAGGCTATAAAGCCCATCTATAGCGATTTGTCTTTGGGCCCAAAAACCCATGTTTAGGCCCATGGATTTGATAGAGTGGGCTTGCGCACTTGGGCTTCAAATGGACGTTCGTGGCGGCATCGGTTGACCCACGGGGCCTATAATGTATCAAATCGAAGCTGACTCAGAGGGCTATAACAGGCCACTACAAACTGCGTCTGTAGCGGGCCGTCCTCGGGCCCAAATTCCTTTGTTTTAGGGCCCGAAAACCACTGTTTCGGCCCATGGATTTGATAGTGGGCTTGCGCACTTGGGCTTCAAATCGACGTTCGTGGCGGCATCGGTTGACCCACGGGGCCCATAATATATCAAATCGAAGTTGACTCAGAGGGCTATAACACGTCGCTACACACTATGTCTGTAGCGGACCGTCCTCGGGCCTAAATTCCTTTGTTTTAGGGCCTAAAAACCACTGTTTAGGCCCATGGATTTGATAGTGGGCTTGCGCACTTGGGCTTCAAATCGACGTTCGTGGCGGCATCGGTTGACCCATGGGGCCCATAATATATCAAATCGAAGCTGACAGCGAGGGCTACAGTGCGGGCTATAAAGCCCATCTATAGCGATTTGTCTTTGGGCCTAAAAACCCATGTTTAGGCCCATGGATTTGATAGAGTGGGCTTGCGCACTTGAGCTTCAAATCGACGTTCGTGGCGGCATCGGTTGACCCACTGGGGCCATAATATATCAAATTGAAGCTGACTTGGAGGGCTACAGTGCGGGCTATAAAGCCCATCTATAGCGATTTGTCTTTGGGCCCAAAAACCCATGTTTAGGCAGATGGTTTTGATAGAGTGGGCTTGCGCACTCGGGCTTCAAATGGACGTTCGTGGCGGCATCGGTTGACCCACGGGGCCCATAATATATCAAATCAAAGCTGACTCAGAGGGCTATAACGGGCCGCTACAAACTGCCTTTGCAGCGGGTCGTCCTCAGGCCCAAATTCCTTTGTTTTGGGGCCCGAAAACCACTGTTTAGGCCCATGGATTTGATAGTGGGCTTGCGCACTTGGGCTTCAAATGGACGTTCGTGGCGGCATCGGTTGACCCACAGGGCCCATAATATATCAAATCGAAGCTGACTGGGAGGGCTACAGTGCAGGCTATAAAGCCCATCTATAGCGATTTGTCTTTGGGCCCAAAAACCCATGTTTAGGCCCATGGATTTGATAGAGTGGGCTTGCGCACTTGGGCTTCAAATGGACGTTCGTGGCGGCATCGGTTGACCCACGGGGCCCATAATATATCAAATCGAAGCTGACTCAGAGGGCTATAACGGGCCGCTGCAAACTGCATCTGTAGCGGGCCATCCTCGGGCCCAAATTCCTTTGTTTTAGGGCCCGAAACCCATGTTTAGGCCCATGGATTTGATAGAGTGGGCTTGCGCACTTGGGCTTCAAATCGATGTTCGTGGCGGCATCGGTTGACCCACGGGGCCCATAATATATCAAATCGAAGCTGACTAGGAGGGATACAGTGCGGGCTATAAAACCCATCTATAGCGATTTGTCTTTGGGCCCAAAAACCCATGTTTATGCCCATGGATTTGATAGAGTGGGCTTGCGCACTTGGGCTTCAAATGGACGTTCGTGGCGGCATCGGTTGACCCACGGGGCCCATCATATATCAAATCGAATCTGACTGGGAGGGCTACAGTGCGGGCTATAAAGCCTATCTATAGCGATTTGTTTTTGGGCCCAAAAACCCATGTTTAGGCCTATGGTTTTAATAGAGTGGGCTTGCGCACTTGGGCTTCAAATGGACGTTCGTGGCGGCATCGATTGACCCACGGGGCCCATAATATATCAAATCGAAGCTGACTGGGAGGGCTACAGTGCAAGCTATAAAGCCCATCTATAGCGATTTGTCTTTGGGCCCAAAAACCCATTTTTAGGCCCATGGATTTGATAGAGTGGGCTTGCGCACTTGGGCTTCAAATGGACGTTCGTGGCGGCATCGGTTGACCCACGGGGCCTATAATGTATCAAATCGAAGCTGACTCAGAGGGCTATAACAGGCCACTACAAACTGCGTCTGTAGCGGGCCGTCCTCGGGCCCAAATTCCTTTGTTTTAGGGCCCGAAAACCACTGTTTCGGCCCATGGATTTGATAGTGGGCTTGCGCACTTGGGCTTCAAATCGACGTTCGTGGCGGCATCGGTTGACCCACGGGGCCCATAATATATCAAATCGAAGTTGACTCAGAGGGCTATAACACGTCGCTACACACTATGTCTGTAGCGGACCGTCCTCGGGCCTAAATTCCTTTGTTTTAGGGCCTAAAAACCACTGTTTAGGCCCATGGATTTGATAGTGGGCTTGCGCACTTGGGCTTCAAATCGACGTTCGTGGCGGCATCGGTTGACCCATGGGGCCCATAATATATCAAATCGAAGCTGACAGCGAGGGCTACAGTGCGGGCTATAAAGCCCATCTATAGCGATTTGTCTTTGGGCCTAAAAACCCATGTTTAGGCCCATGGATTTGATAGAGTGGGCTTGCGCACTTGGGCTTCAAATCGACGTTCGTGGCGGCATCGGTTGACCCACTGGGGCCATAATATATCAAATCGAAGCTGACTTGGAGGGCTACAGTGCGGGCTATAAAGCCCATCTATAGCGATTTGTCTTTGGGCCCAAAAACCCATGTTTAGGCAGATGGTTTTGATAGAGTGGGCTTGCGCACTCGGGCTTCAAATGGACGTTCGTGGCGGCATCGGTTGACCCACGGGGCCCATAATATATCAAATCAAAGCTGACTCAGAGGGCTATAACGGGCCGCTACAAACTGCCTTTGCAGCGGGTCGTCCTCAGGCCCAAATTCCTTTGTTTTGGGGCCCGAAAACCACTGTTTAGGCCCATGGATTTGATAGTGGGCTTGCGCACTTGGGCTTCAAATGGACGTTCGTGGCGGCATCGGTTGACCCACAGGGCCCATAATATATCAAATCGAAGCTGACTGGGAGGGCTACAGTGCAGGCTATAAAGCCCATCTATAGCGATTTGTCTTTGGGCCCAAAAACCCATGTTTAGGCCCATGGATTTGATAGAGTGGGCTTGCGCACTTGGGCTTCAAATGGACGTTCGTGGCGGCATCGGTTGACCCACGGGGCCCATAATATATCAAATCGAAGCTGACTCAGAGGGCTATAACGGGCCGCTGCAAACTGCATCTGTAGCGGGCCATCCTCGGGCCCAAATTCCTTTGTTTTAGGGCCCGAAACCCATGTTTAGGCCCATGGATTTGATAGAGTGGGCTTGCGCACTTGGGCTTCAAATCGATGTTCGTGGCGGCATCGGTTGACCCACGGGGCCCATAATATATCAAATCGAAGCTGACTAGGAGGGATACAGTGCGGGCTATAAAACCCATCTATAGCGATTTGTCTTTGGGCCCAAAAACCCATGTTTATGCCCATGGATTTGATAGAGTGGGCTTGCGCACTTGGGCTTCAAATGGACGTTCGTGGCGGCATCGGTTGACCCACGGGGCCCATCATATATCAAATCGAATCTGACTGGGAGGGCTACAGTGCGGGCTATAAAGCCTATCTATAGCGATTTGTTTTTGGGCCCAAAAACCCATGTTTAGGCCTATGGTTTTAATAGAGTGGGCTTGCGCACTTGGGCTACAAATGGACGTTCGTGGCGGCATCGATTGACCCACGGAGCCCATAATATATCAAATCGGAGCTGACTGGGAGGGCTACAGTGCGGGCTATAAAGCCCATCTATAGCGATTTGTCTTTGGGCCCAAAAACCCATGTTTAGGCCGATGGTTTTGATAGAGTGGGCTTGCGCACTTGGGCTTCAAATGGACATTCGTGGCGGCATCAGTTGACCCACGGGGCACATAATATATCAAATCGAAGCTGACTCAGAGGGCTATAATGGGCCGCTACAAACTACCTTCGCAGCAGGTCGTCCTCGGGCCCAAATTCCTTTATTTTGGGGCCCGAAAACCACTGTTTAGGCCCATGGATTTGATAGTGGGCTTGCGCACTTGGGCTTCAAATCGACGTTCGTGGCGGCATCGGTTGACCCACGGGGCCCATAATATATCAAATCGAAGCTGACTGGGAGGGCTACAGTGCAGGCTACAAAGCCCATCTATAGCGATTTGTCTTTGGGCCCAAAAACCCATGTTTAGGCCCATGGATTTGATAGAGTGGGCTTGGGCACTTGGGCTTCAAATGGACGTTCGTGGCGGCATCGGTTGACCCACGGGGCCCATAATATATCAGATCGAAGCTGACTTAGAGGGCTACAGTGCGGGCTCTAAAGCCCATCTATAGCGATTTGTCTTTGGGCCCAAAAACCCATGTTTAGGCCCATGGATTTGATAGAGTGGGCTTGGGCACTTGGGCTTCAAATGGACGTTCGTGGCGGCATTAGTTGACCCACGGGGCCCATAGTATATCAGATCGAAGCTGACTCAGAGGGCTACAGTGCGTGCTCTAAAGCCCATCTATAGCGATTTATTTTTGGGCACAAAAACCCATGTGTAGGCCCATGGATTTGATAGAGTGGGCTTGGGCACTTGGGCTTCAAATGGACGTTCGTGGTGGCATCGGTTGACCCACGGGGCCCATAATATATCAAATCGAAGCTGACTCCGAGGGCTACAGTGCGGGCTATAAAGTCCATCAATAGCGATTTGTCTTTGGGCCCAAAAACCCATGTGTAGGCCCATGGATTTGATAGAGTGGGCTTGCGCACTTGGGCTTCAAATGGACGTTCGTGGCGGCATCGGTTGACCCACGGGGCCCATAATATATCAAATCGAAGCTGACTCAGAGGGCTATAATTGGCCGCTACAAACTACATCAGTAGCGGGCCGTCCTCGGGCACAAATTCCTTTGTTTTGGGGCCCGAAAACCACTATTTTGGCCCATGGATTTGATTGTGGGCTTGCGCACTTGGGCTTCAAATGGACGTTCGTGGCGGCATCGGTTGACCCACGGGGCCCATAATATATCAGATCGAAGCTGACTCATAGGGCTACAGTGCGGGCTCTAAAGCCCATCTATAGCGATTCGTCTTTGGGCCAAAAAACCCATGTTTAGGCCCATGGATTTGATAGAGTGGGCTTGGGCACTTGGGCTTCAAATAGACGATCGTGGTGGCATCGGTTGACCCACGGGGCCCATAATATATCAAATCGAAGCTGACTCAGAGGGCTATAACGGGCCGCTACAAACTACATTTATAGCGGGCCGTCCTCGGGCCCAAATTCCTTTGTTTTGGGGCCCGAAAACCACTATTTCGGCCCATGGATTTGATTGTGGGCTTGCGCACTTGGGCTTCAAATGGATGTTCGTGACGGCATCGGTTGACCCACGGGGCCCATAATATATCAAATCGAAGCTGACTCCGAGGGCTACAGTGCGGGCACTAAAGCCCATCTATAGCGATTTGCCTTTGGGCCCAAAAACCCATGTTTAGGCCCATGGATTTGATAGAGTGGGCTTGGGCAGATGGGCTTCAAATGGACGTTCGTGGTGGCATCGGTTGACCCATGGGGCCCATAATATATCAAATCGAAGCTGACTCCGAGGGCTACAGTGCGGGCTATAAAGCCCATCTATTGCAATTTGTCTTTGGGCCCAAAAACCCATGTGTAGGCCCTTGGATTTAATAGAGTGGGCTTGGGCACTTGGGCTTCAAATGGACGTTCGTGGCGGCATCGGTTGACCTACGGGGCCTATAATATATCAGATCGAAGCTGACTCAGAGTGCTACAGTGCGGGCTCTAAAGCCCATCTATAGCGATTCGTCTTTGGGCCCAAATACCCATGTTTAGGCCCATGGATTTGATAGAGTGGGCCTGGGCACTTGGGCTTCAAATGGACGTTCGTGGTGGCATCGGTTGACCCACAGGGCCCATAATATATCAAATCGAAGCTGACTCCGAGGGCTACAGTGCGGGCTATAAATCCCATCTATAGCGATTCGTCTTTGGGCCCAAAAACCCATGTTTAGGCCCATGCATTTGATAGAGTGGGCTTGCGCACTTGGGCTTCAAATGGACGTTCGTGGCGGCATCGGTTGACCCACGGGGCCCATAATATATCAGATCGAAGCTGACTCAGAGGGCTACAGTGCGGGCCTTAAAGCCCATCTATAGCGATTTGTCTTTGGGCCCAAAAACCCATGTTTAGGCCCATGGATTTGATAGAGTGGGCTTGGGCACTTGGGCTTCAAATGGACATTCGTGGCGGCATCGGTTGACCGATGGTGCCCATAATATATCAGATCGAAGCTGACTCAGAGGGCTACAGTGTGGGCTCTAAAGCCCATCTATAGCGATTTGTCTTTGGGCCCAAAAACCCATGTGTAGGCCCATGGATTTGATAGAGTGGGCTTGGGCACTTGGGCTGCAAATGGACGTTCGTGGTGGCATCGGTTGACCCACAGGGCCCATAATATATCAAATCGAAGCTGAATCCGATGGCTACAGTGTGGGCTATAAAGCCCATCTATAGCCATTTGTCTTTGGGCCCAAAAACCCATGTGTAGGCCCATGGATTTGATAGAGTGGGCTTGCGCACTTGGGCTTCAAATGGACGTTCGTGGCGGCATCGGTTGACCCACGGGGCCCATAATATATCAAATCGAAGCTGACTCAGAGGGCTATAATGGGCCGCTACAAACTAAATTTGTAGCGGGCCATCCTCGGGCCCAAATTCCTTTGTTTTGGGGCCCGAAAACCACTATTTCGGCCCATGGATTTGATTGTGGGCTTGCGCACTTGGGCTTCAAATGGATGTTCGTGGCGGCATCGGTTGACCCACGGGGCCCATAATATATCAGATCGAAGCTGACTCAGAGGGCTACAGTGCGGGCTCTAAAGCCCATCTATAGCAATTTGTCTTTGGGCCCAAAAACCCATGTTTAGGGCCATGGACTTGATAGAGTGGGCTTGGGCACTTGGTCTTCAAATGGACGTTCGTGGTGGCATCGGTTGACCCACGGGACCCATAATATATCAGATCGAAGCTGACTCAGAGGGCTACAGTGCAGGCTCTAACGCCCATCATTAGCGATTCGTCTTTGGGCCCAAAAACCCATGTTTAGGACCATGGATTTGATAGAGTGGGCTTGGGCACTTGGGCTTCAAATGGACGTTCATGGTGGCATCGGTTGACCCACAGGGCCCATAATATATCAAATCGAAGCTGACTCCGTGGGCTACAGTGCGGGCTATAAAGCCCATCTATAACGATTCGACTTTGGGCCCAAAAACCCATGTTTAGGCCCATGGATTTGATAGAGTGGGCTTGCGCACTTGGGGTTCAAATGGACGTTCGTGGCGGCATCGGTTGACCCACGGGGCCCATAATTTATCAGATCGAAGCTGACTCAGAGGGCCACAGTGCGGGCTCTAAAGCCCATCTATAGCGATTTGTCTTTGGGCCCAAAAACCCATGTTTAGGCCCATGGATTTGATAGAGTGGGCTTGGGCACGTGGGCTTCAAATGGACGTTCGTCGCGGCATCGGTTGACCGACGGGGCCCATAATATATCAGATCGAAGCTGACTCAGAGGGCTACAGTGCGGGCTCTAAAGCCCATCTATAGCGATTTGTCTTTGGGCCCAAAAACCCATGTTTAGGCCCATGGATTTGATAGAGTGGGCTTGGGCACTTGGGCTTAAAATGGACGTTCGTGGTGGCATCGGTTGACCCACGGGGCCCATAATATATCAAATAGAAGCTGATTCCGAGGGCTACAGTGCGGGCTATAAAGCCCATCTATAGCGATTTGTCTTTGGGCCCAAAAACCCATGTGTAGGCCCATGGATTTGATAGAGTGGGCTTGCGCACTTGGGCTTCAAATGGACGTTCGTGGCGGCATCGGTTGACCCACGGGGCCCATAATATATCAAATCGAAGCTGACTCAGAGGGCTATAATGGGCCGCTACAAACTACATCTGTAGCGAGCCGTCCTCGGGCCCAAATTCCTTTGTTTTGTGGCCCGTAAAATCCACAATTTCGGCCCATGGATTTGATTGTGGGCTTGCGCACTTGGGCTTCAAATGGATGTTCGTGGCGGCATCGGTTGACCCACGGGGCCCATAATATATCAGATCGAAGCTGACTCAGAGGGCTACAGTGCGGGCTCTAAAGCCCATCTATAGCGATTTGTCTTTGGGCCCAAAAACCCATGTTTAGGCCCATGGATTTGATAGAGTGGGCTTGGGCACTTGGGCTTCAAATGGACGTTCGTGGTGGCATCGGTTGACCCACGGGGCCCATAATATATCAGATAGAAGCTGACTCAGAGGGCTATAGTGCGGGCTCTAAAGCCCATCTATAGCGATTCGTCTTTGGGCCCAAAAACCCATGTTTAGGCCCATGGATTTGATAGAGTGGGCTTGGGCACTTGGGCTTCAAATGGACATTCATGGTGGCATCGGTTGTCCCACGGGGCCCATAATATATCAAATCGAAGCAGACTCCGTGGGCTACAGTGCGGGCTATAAAGCCCATCTATAACGATTCGACTTTGGGCCCAAAAACCCATGTTTAGGCCCATGGATTTGATAGAGTGGGCTTGCGCACTTAGGGTTCAAATGGACGTTCGTGGCGACATCGGTTGACCCACTGGGCCCATAATATATCAGATCGAAGCTGACTCAGAGGGCTACAGTGCGGGCTCTAAAGCCCATCTATAGCGATTTGTCTTTGGGCCCAAAAACCCATGTTTAGGCCCATGGATTTGATAGAGTGGGCTTGGGCACTTGGGCTTCAAATGGACGTTCGTGGTGGCATCGGTTGACCGACGGGGCCCATAATATATCAGATCGAAGCTGACTCAGAGGGCTACAGTGCGGGCTCTAAAGCCCATCTTTAGCGATTTGTCTTTGGGCCCAAAAATCCATGTTTAGGCCCATGGATTTGATAGAGTGGGCTTGGGCACTTGGGCTTCAAATGGACGTTCGTTGCGGCATCGGTTGACCCACGGGGCCCATAATATATCATATCGAAGCTGACTCAGAGGGCTACAGTGCGGGCTCTACAGCCCATCTATAGCGATTTTTCTTTGGGCCCAAAAACCCATGTTTAGGCCCATGGATTTGATAGAGTGGGCTTGGGCACTTGGGCATCAAATGGACGTTCGTGGTGGCATCGGTTGACCCACGGGGCCCATAATATATCAAATCGAAGCTGACTCCGAGGGCTACAGTGGGGGCTATAAAGCCCATCTATAGCGATTCTTCTGTGGGCCCAAAAACCAATGTTTAGGCCCATGGATTTGATAGAGTGGGCTTGCGCATTTGGGCTTCAAATGGACGTTCGTGGCGGCATCGGTTGACCCACGGGGCCGATAATATATCAGATCGAAGCTGACTCAGAGGGCTACAGTACGGGCTCTAAAGCCCATCTATAGCGATTTGTCTTTGGGCCTAAAAACCCATGTTTAGGCCCATGGATTTGATAGAGTGGGCTTGGGCACTTGGGCTTCAAATGGAAGTTCGTGGCGGCATCGGTTGACCCACGGGGCCCATAATATATCAGAACGAAGCTGACTCAGAGGGCTACAGTACGGGCTCTAAAGCCCATCTATAGCAATTTGTCTTTGGGCCTAAAAACCCATGTTTAGGCCCATGGATTTGATAGAGTGGGCTTGGGCACTTGGGCTTCAAACGGACGTTCGTGGCGGCATCGGTTGACCGACGGGGCCCATAATGTATCAGATCGAAGCTGACTCAGAGGGGTACAGTACGGGCTCTAAAGCCCATCTATAGCGATTTGTCTTTGGGCACAAAAACCCATGTTTAGGCCCATGGATTTGATAGAGTGGGCTTGGGCACTTGGGCTTCAAATTGACGTTCATGGTGGCATCGATTGACCCACGGGGCCCATAATATATCAAATCGAAGCTGACTCCGAGGGCTACAGTGCGGGCTATAAAGCCCATCTATAGCTATTTGTCTTTGGGCCCAAAAACCCATGTGTAGGCCCATGGATTTGATAGAGTGGGCTTGGGCACTTGGGCTTAAAATGGACGTTCGTGGTGGCATCGGTTGACCCACAGGGCCCATAATATATCAAATCGAAGCTGAATCCGATGGCTACAGTGTGGGCTATAAAGCCCATCTATAGCCATTTGTCTTTGGGCCCAAAAACCCATGTGTAGGCCCATGGATTTGATAGAGTGGGCTTGCGCACTTGGGCTTCAAATGGACGTTCGTGGCGGCATCGGTTGACCCACGGGGCCCATAATATATCAAATCGAAGCTGACTCAGAGGGCTATAATGGGCCGCTACAAACTAAATTTGTAGCGGGCCATCCTCGGGCCCAAATTCCTTTGTTTTGGGGCCCGAAAACCACTATTTCGGCCCATGGATTTGATTGTGGGCTTGCGCACTTGGGCTTCAAATGGATGTTCGTGGCGGCATCGGTTGACCCACGGGGCCCATAATATATCAGATCGAAGCTGACTCAGAGGGCTACAGTGCGGGCTCTAAAGCCCATCTATAGCAATTTGTCTTTGGGCCCAAAAACCCATGTTTAGGGCCATGGACTTGATAGAGTGGGCTTGGGCACTTGGTCTTCAAATGGACGTTCGTGGTGGCATCGGTTGACCCACGGGACCCATAATATATCAGATCGAAGCTGACTCAGAGGGCTACAGTGCAGGCTCTAACGCCCATCATTAGCGATTCGTCTTTGGGCCCAAAAACCCATGTTTAGGACCATGGATTTGATAGAGTGGGCTTGGGCACTTGGGCTTCAAATGGACGTTCATGCTGGCATCGGTTGACCCACAGGGCCCATAATATATCAAATCGAAGCTGACTCCGTGGGCTACAGTGCGGGCTATAAAGCCCATCTATAACGATTCGACTTTGGGCCCAAAAACCCATGTTTAGGCCCATGGATTTGATAGAGTGGGCTTGCGCACTTGGGGTTCAAATGGACGTTCGTGGCGGCATCGGTTGACCCACGGGGCCCATAATTTATCAGATCGAAGCTGACTCAGAGGGCTACAGTGCGGGCTCTAAAGCCCATCTATAGCGATTTGTCTTTGGGCCCAAAAACCCATGTTTAGGCCCATG
This sequence comes from Mallotus nudiflorus, assembly GCA_947683625.1. Taxonomy (NCBI): domain Eukaryota; kingdom Viridiplantae; phylum Streptophyta; class Magnoliopsida; order Malpighiales; family Euphorbiaceae; genus Mallotus; species Mallotus nudiflorus. Next base: position 42,511 of record CANTUR010001903.1, read on the forward strand.
GATTTGATAGAGTGGGCTTGGGCACTTGGGCTTAAAATGGACGTTCGTGGTGGCATCGGTTGACCCACGGGGCCCATAATATATCAAATAGAAGCTGATTCCGAGGGCTACAGTGCGGGCTATAAAGCCCATCTATAGCGATTTGTCTTTGGGCCCAAAAACCCATGTGTAGGCCCATGGATTTGATAGAGTGGGCTTGCGCACTTGGGCTTCAAATGGACGTTCGTGGCGGCATCGGTTGACCCACGGGGCCCATAATATATCAAATCGAAGCTGACTCAGAGGGCTATAATGGGCCGCTACAAACTACATCTGTAGCGGGCCGTCCTCGGGCCCAAATTCCTTTGTTTTGTGGCCCGTAAAATCCACAATTTCGGCCCATGGATTTGATTGTGGGCTTGCGCACTTGGGCTTCAAATGGATGTTCGTGGCGGCATCGGTTGACCCACGGGGCCCATAATATATCAGATCGAAGCTGACTCAGAGGGCTACAGTGCGGGCTCTAAAGCCCATCTATAGCGATTTGTCTTTGGGCCCAAAAACCCATGTTTAGGCCCATGGATTTGATAGAGTGGGCTTGGGCACTTGGGCTTCAAATGGACGTTCGTGGTGGCATCGGTTGACCCACGGGGCCCATAATATATCAGATAGAAGCTGACTCAGAGGGCTATAGTGCGGGCTCTAAAGCCCATCTATAGCGATTCGTCTTTGGGCCCAAAAACCCATGTTTAGGCCCATGGATTTGATAGAGTGGGCTTGGGCACTTGGGCTTCAAATGGACATTCATGGTGGCATCGGTTGTCCCACGGGGCCCATAATATATCAAATCGAAGCAGACTCCGTGGGCTACAGTGCGGGCTATAAAGCCCATCTATAACGATTCGACTTTGGGCCCAAAAACCCATGTTTAGGCCCATGGATTTGATAGAGTGGGCTTGCGCACTTAGGGTTCAAATGGACGTTCGTGGCGACATCGGTTGACCCACTGGGCCCATAATATATCAGATCGAAGCTGACTCAGAGGGCTACAGTGCGGGCTCTAAAGCCCATCTATAGCGATTTGTCTTTGGGCCCAAAAACCCATGTTTAGGCCCAAGGATTTGATAGAGTGGGCTTGGGCACTTGGGCTTCAAATGGACGTTCGTGGTGGCATCGGTTGACCGACGGGGCCCATAATATATCAGATCGAAGCTGACTCATAGGGCTACAGTACGGGCTCTAAAGCCCATCTTTAGCGATTTGTCTTTGGGCCCAAAAATCCATGTTTAGGCCCATGGATTTGATAGAGTGGGCTTGGGCACTTGGGCTTCAAATGGACGTTCGTTGCGGCATCGGTTGACCCACGGGGCCCATAATATATCATATCGAAGCTGACTCAGAGGGCTACAGTGCGGGCTCTACAGCCCATCTATAGCGATTTTTCTTTGGGCCCAAAAACCCATGTTTAGGCCCATGGATTTGATAGAGTGGGCTTGGGCACTTGGGCATCAAATGGACGTTCGTGGTGGCATCGGTTGACCCACGGGGCCCATAATATATCAAATCGAAGCTGACTCCGAGGGCTACAGTGGGGGCTATAAAGCCCATCTATAGCGATTCTTCTGTGGGCCCAAAAACCAATGTTTAGGCCCATGGATTTGATAGAGTGGGCTTGCGCATTTGGGCTTCAAATGGACGTTCGTGGCGGCATCGGTTGAGCCACGGGGCCGATAATATATCAGATCGAAGCTGACTCAGAGGGCTACAGTACGGGCTCTAAAGCCCATCTATAGCGATTTGTCTTTGGGCCTAAAAACCCATGTTTAGGCCCATGGATTTGATAGAGTGGGCTTGGGCACTTGGGCTTCAAATGGAAGTTCGTGGCGGCATCGGTTGACCCACGGGGCCCATAATATATCAGAACGAAGCTGACTCAGAGGGCTACAGTGCGGGCTCTAAAGCCCATCTATAGCAATTTGTCTTTGGGCCTAAAAACCCATGTTTAGGCCCATGGATTTGATAGAGTGGGCTTGGGCACTTGGGCTTCAAACGGACGTTCGTGGCGGCATCGGTTGACCGACGGGGCCCATAATGTATCAGATCGAAGCTGACTCAGAGGGGTACAGTACCGGCTCTAAAGCCCATCTATAGCGATTTGTCTTTGGGCACAAAAACCCATGTTTAGGCCCATGGATTTGATAGAGTGGGCTTGGGCACTTGGGCTTCAAATTGACGTTCATGGTGGCATCGATTGACCCACGGGGCCCATAATATATCAAATCGAAGCTGACTCCGAGGGCTACAGTGCGGGCTATAAAGCCCATCTATAGCTATTTGTCTTTGGGCCCAAAAACCCATGTGTAGGCCCATGGATTTGATAGAGTGGGCTTGGGCACTTGGGCTTAAAATGGACGTTCGTGGTGGCATCGGTTGACCCACGGGGCCCATAATATATCAAATCGAAGCTGAGTCCGAGGCCTACAGTGCGGGCTATAAAGCCCATCTATAGCGATTTGTCTTTGGGCCCAAAAACCCATGTGTAGGCCCATGGATTTGATAGAGTGGGCTTGCGCACTTGGGCTTCAAATGGACGTTCGTGGCGGCATCGGTTGACCCACGGGGCCCATAATATATCAGATAGAAGCTGACTCAGAGGGCTACAGTGCGGGCTCTAAAGCCCATCTATAGCGATTCGTCTTTGGGCCCAAAAACCCATGTTTAGGACCATGGATTTGATAGAGTGGGCTTGGGCACTTGGGCTTCAAATGGACATTCGTGGTGGCATCGGTTGTCCCACGGGGCCCATAATATATCAAATCGAAGCTGACTCCGTGGGCTACAGTGCGGGCTATAAAGCCCATCTATAACGATTCGACTTTGGGCCCAAAAACCCATGTTTAGGCCCATGGATTTGATAGAGTGGGCATGCGCACTTAGGGTTCAAATGGACGTTCGTGGCGGCATCGGTTGACCCACTGGGCCCATAATATATCAGATCGAAGCTGACTCAGAGGGCTACAGTGCGGGCTCTAAAGCCCATCTATAGCGATTTGTCTTTGGGCCCAAAAACCCATGTTTAGGCCCATGGATTTGATAGAGTGGGCTTGGGCACTTGGGCTTCAAATGTACGTTCGTGGCGGCATAGGTTGACCGACGGGGCCCATAATATATCAGATCGAAGCTGACTCAGAGGGCTATAGTACGGGCCCTAAAGCCCATCTTTAGCGATTTGTCTTTGGGCCCAAAAACCCATGTTTAGGCCCATGGATTTGATAGAGTGGGCTTGGGCACTTGGGCTTCAAATGGACGTTCATTGCGGCATCGGTTGACCCATGGGGCCCATAATATATCATATCGAAGCTGACTTAGAGGGCTACAGTGCGGGCTCTAAAGCCCATCTATAGCGATTTGTCTTTGGGCCCAAAAACCCATGTTTAGGCCCATGGATTTGATAGAGTGGGCTTGGGCACTTGGGCATCAAATGGACGTTCGTGGTGGCATCGGTTGACCCACGGGGCCCATAATATATCAAATCGAAGCTGACTCCGAGGGCTACAGTGCGGGCTATAAACCCATCTATAGCGATTCTTCTGTGGGCCCAAAAACCAATGTTTAGGCCCATGGATTTGATAGAGTGGGCTTGCACATTTGGGCTTCAAATGGACGTTCGTGGCGGCATCGGTTGACCCACGGGGCCGATAATATATCAGATCGAAGCTGACTCAGAGGGCTACAGTAAGGGCTCTAAAGCCCATCTATAGCGATTTGTCTTTGGGCCTAAAAACCCATGTTTAGGCCCATGGATTTGATAGAGTGGGCTTGGGCACTTGGGCTTCAAATGGAAGTTCGTGGCGGCATCGGTTGACCCACGGGGCCCATAATATATCAGATCGAAGCTGACTCAGAGGGCTACAGTGCGGGCTCTAAAGCCCATCTATAGCGATTTGTCTTTTGGCCCAATAACCCATGTTTAGGCCCATGGATTTGATAGAGTGGGCTTGGGCACTTGGGCTTCAAATGGATGTTCGTTGCGGCATCGGTTGACCGATGGTGCCCATAATATATCAGATCGAAGCTGACTCAGAGGGCTACAGTGTGGGCTCTAAAGCCCATCTATAGCGATTTGTCTTTGGCCCCAAAAACCCATGTTTAGGCCCATGGATTTGATAGAGTGGGCTTGGGCACTTGGGCTTCAAATGGACGTTCGTGGCGGCATCGGTTGACCGACGGGGCCCATAATATATCAGATCGAAGCTGACTCAGAGGGCTACAGTGCGGGCTCTAAAGCCCATCTATAGCGATTTGTCTTTGGGCCCAAAAACCCATGTTTAGGCCCATGGATTTGATAGAGTGGGCTTGGGCACTTGGGCTTCAAATGGACGTTCGTGGTGGCAATGGTTGACCCACGGGGCCCATAATATATCAAATAGAAGCTGAGTCCGAGGGCTACAGTGCGGGCTATAAAGCCCATCTATAGCGATTTGTCTTTGGGCCCAAAAACCCATGTGTAGGCCCATGGATTTGATAGAGTGGGCTTGCGCACTTGGGCTTCAAATGGACGTTCGTGGCGGCATCGGTTGACCCACGGGGCCCATAATATATCAAATCGAAGCTGACTCAGAGGGCTATAATGGGCCGCTACAAACTACGTCTGTAGCGGGCCGTCCTCGGGCCCAAATTCCTTTGTTTTGTGGCCCGAAAAATCCACAACTTCGGCCCATGGATTTGATTGTGGGCTTGCGCACTTGGGCTTCAAATGGATGTTCGTGGCGGCATCGGTTGACCCACGGGGCCCATAATATATCAGATCGAAGCTGACTCAGAGGGCTACAGTGCGGGCTCTAAAGCCCATCTATAGCGATTTGTCTTTGGGCCCAAAAACCCATGTTTAGGCCCATGGATTTGATAGAGTGGGCTTGGGCACTTGGGCTTCAAATGGACGTTCGTGGTGGCATCGGTTGACCCACGGGGCCCATAATATATCAGATAGAAGCTGACTCAGAGGGCTACAGTGCGGGTTTTAAAGCCCATCTATAGCGATTCGTCTTTGGGCCCAAAAACCCATGTTTAGGCCCATGGATTTGATAGAGTGGGCTTGGGCACTTGGGCTTCAAATGGACATTCATGGTGGCATCGGTTGTCCCACGGGGCCCATAATATATCAAATCGAAGCTGACTCCGTGGGCTACATTGCGGGCTATAAAGCCCATCTATAACGATTCGACTTTGGGCCCAAAAACCCATGTTTAGGCCCATGGATTTGATAGAGTGGGCTTGCGCACTTAGGGTTCAAATGGACGTTCGTGGCGGCATCGGTTGACCCACTGGGCCCATAATATATCAGATCGAAGCTGACTCAGAGGGCTACAGTGCGGGCTCTAAAGCCCATCTATAGCGATTTGTCTTTGGGCCCAAAAACCCATGTTTAGGCCCATGGATTTGATAGAGTGGGCTTGGGCACTTGGGCTTCAAATGGACGTTCGTGGCGGCATCGGTTGACCGACGGGGCCCATAATATATCAGATCGAAGCTGACTCAGAGGGCTACAGTACAGGCTCTAAAGCCCATCTTTAGCGATTTGTCTTTGGGCCCAAAAACCCATGTTTAGGCCCATGGATTTGATAGAGTGGGCTTGGGCACTTGGGCTTCAAACGGACGTTCGTTGCGGCATCGGTTGACCCACGGGGCCCATAATATATCATATCGAAGCTGACTCAGAGGGCTACAGTGCGGGCTCTAAAGCCCATCTATAGCGATTTTTCTTTGGGCCCAAAAACCCATGTTTAGGCCTATGGATTTGATAGAGTGGGCTTGGGCACTTGGGCATCAAATGGACGATCGTGGTGGCATCGGTTGACCCACGGGGCCCATAATATATCAAATCGAAGCTGACTCCGAGGGCTACAGTGCGGGCTATAAAGCCCATCTATAGCGATTCTTCTTTGGGCCCAAAAACCAATGTTTAGGCCCATGGATTTGATAGAGTGGGCTTGCGCATTTGGGCTTCAAATGGACGTTCGTGGCGGCATCGGTTGACCCACGGGGCCGATAATATATCAGATCGAAGCTGACTCAGAGGGCTACAGTACGGGCTCTAAAGCCCATCTATAGCGATTTGTCTTTGGGCCTAAAAACCCATGTTTAGGCCCATGGATTTGATAGAGTAGGCTTGGGCACTTGGGCTTCAAATGGAAGTTCGTGGCGGCATCGGTTGACCCACGGGGCCCATAATATATCAGATCGAAGCTGACTCAGAGGGCTACAGTCTGGGCTCTAAAGGCCATCTATAGCGATTTGTCTTTGGGCCCAAAAACCCATGTTTAGGCCCATGGATTTGATAGAGTGGGCTTGGGCACTTGGGCTTCAAATGGACATTCGTGGTGGCATCGGTTGACCCACGGGGCCCATAATATATCAAATCCAAGCTGACTCCGAGGGCTACAGTGCGGGCTATAAAGCCCATCTATAGAGATTCGTCTTTGGGCCCAAAAACCCATGTTTAGGCCCATGGATTTGATAGAGTGGGCTTGCGGACTTGGGCTTCAAATGGACGTTCGTGGCGGCATCGGTTGACCCACAGGGCCGATATTATATCAGATCGAAGCTGACTCAGAGGGCTACAGTGTGGGCTCTAAAGCCCATCTATAGCGATTCGTCTTTGGCCCCAAAAACCCATGTTTAGGCCCATGGATTTGATAGAGTGGGATTGGGCACTTGGGCTTTAAATGGAAGTTCGTGGCGGCATCGGTTGACCCACGGGGCCCATAATATATCAGATCGAAGCTGACTCAGAGGGCTACAGTACGGGCTCTAAAGCCCATCTATAGCGATTTGTCTTTGGGCCCAAAAACCCATGTTTAGGCCCATGGATTTGATAGAGTGGGCTTGGGCACTTGGGCTTCAAATGGACGTTCGTGGCGGCATCGGTTGACCGACGGGGCCCATAATATATCAGATCGAAGTTGACTCAGAGGGGTACAGTACGGGCTCTAAAGCCCATCTATAGCGATTTGTCTTTGGGCCCAAAAACCCATGTTTAGGCCCATGGATTTGATAGAGTGGGCTTGGGCACTTGGGCTTCAAATTGACGTTCGTGGTGGCATCGATTGACCCACGGGGCCCATAATATATCAAATCGAAGCTGACTCCGAGGGCTACAGTGCGGACTATAAAGCCCATCTATAGCTATTTGTCTTTGGGCCCAAAAACCCATGTGTAGGCCCATGGATTTGATAGAGTGGGCTTGGGCACTTGGGCTTAAAATGGACGTTCGTGGTGGCATCGGTTGACCCACGGGGCCCATAATATATCAAATCGAAGCTGAGTCCGAGGGCTACAGTGCGGGCTATAAAGCCCATCTATAGCGATTTGTCTTTGGGCCCAAAAACTCATGTGTAGGCCCATGGATTTGATAGAGTGGGCTTGCGCACTTGGGCTTCAAATGGACGTTCGTGGCGGCATCGGTTGACCCACGGGGCCCATAATATATGAAATCGAAGCTGACTTAGAGGGCTATAATGGGCCGCTACAAACGACGTTTGTAGCGGGCCGTCGTCGGGCCCAAGTTCCTTTGTTTTGTGGCCCGAAAACCACAATTTCGACCCATGGATTTTATTGTGGGCTTGCGCACTTGGGCTTCAAATGGATGTTCGTGGCGGCATCGGTTGACCCACGGGGCCCATAATATATCAGATCGAAGCTGACTCAGAGGGCTACATTGCGGGCTCTAAAGCCCATCTATAGCGATTTGTCTTTGGGCCCAAAAACCCATGTTTAGGCCCATGGATTTGATAGAGTGGGCTTGGGCACTTTGGCTTCAAATGGACGTTCGTGGTGGCATCGGTTGACCCACGGGGCCCATAATATATCAGATAGAAGCTGACTCAGAGGGCTACAGTGCGGGCTCTAAAGCCCATCTATAGCGATTCGTCTTTGGGCCCAAAAACCCATGTTTAGGACCATGGATTTGATAGAGTGGGCTTGGGCACTTGGGCTTCAAATGGACATTCGTGGTGGCATCGGTTGTCCCACGGGGCCCATAATATATCAAATCGAAGCTGACTCCGTGGGCTACAGTGTGGGCTATAAAGCCCATCTATAACGATTCGACTTTGGGCCCAAAAACCCATGTTTAGGCCCATGGATTTGATAGAGTGGGCATGCGCACTTAGGGTTCAAATGGACGTTCGTGGCGGCATCGGTTGACCCACTGGGCCCATAATATATCAGATCGAAGCTGACTCAGAGGGCTACAGTGCGGGCTCTAAAGCCCATCTATAGCGATTTGTCTTTGGGCCCAAAAACCCATGTTTAGGCCCATGGATTTGATAGAGTGGGCTTGGGCACTTGGGCTTCAAATGTACGTTCGTGGCGGCATAGGTTGACCGACGGGGCCCATAATATATCAGATCGAAGCTGACTCAGAGGGCTATAGTACGGGCCCTAAAGCCCATCTTTAGCGATTTGTCTTTGGGCCCAAAAACCCATGTTTAGGCCCATGGATTTGATAGAGTGGGCTTGGGCACTTGGGCTTCAAATGGACGTTCATTGCGGCATCGGTTGACCCATGGGGCCCATAATATATCATATCGAAGCTGACTTAGAGGGCTACAGTGCGGGCTCTAAAGCCCATCTATAGCGATTTGTCTTTGGGCCCAAAAACCCATGTTTAGGCCCATGGATTTGATAGAGTGGGCTTGGGCACTTGGGCATCAAATGGACGTTCGTGGTGGCATCGGTTGACCCACGGGGCCCATAATATATCAAATCGAAGCTGACTCCGAGGGCTACAGTGCGGGCTATAAACCCATCTATAGCGATTCTTCTGTGGGCCCAAAAACCAATGTTTAGGCCCATGGATTTGATAGAGTGGGCTTGCACATTTGGGCTTCAAATGGACGTTCGTGGCGGCATCGGTTGACCCACGGGGCCGATAATATATCAGATCGAAGCTGACTCAGAGGGCTACAGTAAGGGCTCTAAAGCCCATCTATAGCGATTTGTCTTTGGGCCTAAAAACCCATGTTTAGGCCCATGGATTTGATAGAGTGGGCTTGGGCACTTGGGCTTCAAATGGAAGTTCGTGGCGGCATCGGTTGACCCACGGGGCCCATAATATATCAGATCGAAGCTGACTCAGAGGGCTACAGTGCGGGCTCTAAAGCCCATCTATAGCGATTTGTCTTTTGGCCCAATAACCCATGTTTAGGCCCATGGATTTGATAGAGTGGGCTTGGGCACTTGGGCTTCAAATGGATGTTCGTTGCGGCATCGGTTGACCGATGGTGCCCATAATATATCAGATCGAAGCTGACTCAGAGGGCTACAGTGTGGGCTCTAAAGCCCATCTATAGCGATTTGTCTTTGGCCCCAAAAACCCATGTTTAGGCCCATGGATTTGATAGAGTGGGCTTGGGCACTTGGGCTTCAAATGGACGTTCGTGGCGGCATCGGTTGACCGACGGGGCCCATAATATATCAGATCGAAGCTGACTCAGAGGGCTACAGTGCGGGCTCTAAAGCCCATCTATAGCGATTTGTCTTTGGGCCCAAAAACCCATGTTTAGGCCCATGGATTTGATAGAGTGGGCTTGGGCACTTGGGCTTCAAATGGACGTTCGTGGTGGCAATGGTTGACCCACGGGGCCCATAATATATCAAATAGAAGCTGAGTCCGAGGGCTACAGTGCGGGCTATAAAGCCCATCTATAGCGATTTGTCTTTGGGCCCAAAAACCCATGTGTAGGCCCATGGATTTGATAGAGTGGGCTTGCGCACTTGGGCTTCAAATGGACGTTCGTGGCGGCATCGGTTGACCCACGGGGCCCATAATATATCAAATCGAAGCTGACTCAGAGGGCTATAATGGGCCGCTACAAACTACGTCTGTAGCGGGCCGTCCTCGGGCCCAAATTCCTTTGTTTTGTGGCCCGAAAAATCCACAACTTCGGCCCATGGATTTGATTGTGGGCTTGCGCACTTGGGCTTCAAATGGATGTTCGTGGCGGCATCGGTTGACCCACGGGGCCCATAATATATCAGATCGAAGCTGACTCAGAGGGCTACAGTGCGGGCTCTAAAGCCCATCTATAGCGATTTGTCTTTGGGCCCAAAAACCCATGTTTAGGCCCATGGATTTGATAGAGTGGGCTTGGGCACTTGGGCTTCAAATGGACGTTCGTGGTGGCATCGGTTGACCCACGGGGCCCATAATATATCAGATAGAAGCTGACTCAGAGGGCTACAGTGCGGGTTTTAAAGCCCATCTATAGCGATTCGTCTTTGGGCCCAAAAACCCATGTTTAGGCCCATGGATTTGATAGAGTGGGCTTGGGCACTTGGGCTTCAAATGGACATTCATGGTGGCATCGGTTGTCCCACGGGGCCCATAATATATCAAATCGAAGCTGACTCCGTGGGCTACATTGCGGGCTATAAAGCCCATCTATAACGATTCGACTTTGGGCCCAAAAACCCATGTTTAGGCCCATGGATTTGATAGAGTGGGCTTGCGCACTTAGGGTTCAAATGGACGTTCGTGGCGGCATCGGTTGACCCACTGGGCCCATAATATATCAGATCGAAGCTGACTCAGAGGGCTACAGTGCGGGCTCTAAAGCCCATCTATAGCGATTTGTCTTTGGGCCCAAAAACCCATGTTTAGGCCCATGGATTTGATAGAGTGGGCTTGGGCACTTGGGCTTCAAATGGACGTTCGTGGCGGCATCGGTTGACCGACGGGGCCCATAATATATCAGATCGAAGCTGACTCAGAGGGCTACAGTACAGGCTCTAAAGCCCATCTTTAGCGATTTGTCTTTGGGCCCAAAAACCCATGTTTAGGCCCATGGATTTGATAGAGTGGGCTTGGGCACTTGGGCTTCAAACGGACGTTCGTTGCGGCATCGGTTGACCCACGGGGCCCATAATATATCATATCGAAGCTGACTCAGAGGGCTACAGTGCGGGCTCTACAGCCCATCTATAGCGATTTTTCTTTGGGCCCAAAAACCCATGTTTAGGCCTATGGATTTGATAGAGTGGGCTTGGGCACTTGGGCATCAAATGGACGATCGTGGTGGCATCGGTTGACCCACGGGGCCCATAATATATCAAATCGAAGCTGACTCCGAGGGCTACAGTGCGGGCTATAAAGCCCATCTATAGCGATTCTTCTTTGGGCCCAAAAACCAATGTTTAGGCCCATGGATTTGATAGAGTGGGCTTGCGCATTTGGGCTTCAAATGGACGTTCGTGGCGGCATCGGTTGACCCACGGGGCCGATAATATATCAGATCGAAGCTGACTCAGAGGGCTACAGTACGGGCTCTAAAGCCCATCTATAGCGATTTGTCTTTGGGCCTAAAAACCCATGTTTAGGCCCATGGATTTGATAGAGTAGGCTTGGGCACTTGGGCTTCAAATGGAAGTTCGTGGCGGCATCGGTTGACCCACGGGGCCCATAATATATCAGATCGAAGCTGACTCAGAGGGCTACAGTCTGGGCTCTAAAGGCCATCTATAGCGATTTGTCTTTGGGCCCAAAAACCCATGTTTAGGCCCATGGATTTGATAGAGTGGGCTTGGGCACTTGGGCTTCAAATGGACATTCGTGGTGGCATCGGTTGACCCACGGGGCCCATAATATATCAAATCCAAGCTGACTCCGAGGGCTACAGTGCGGGCTATAAAGCCCATCTATAGAGATTCGTCTTTGGGCCCAAAAACCCATGTTTAGGCCCATGGATTTGATAGAGTGGGCTTGCGGACTTGGGCTTCAAATGGACGTTCGTGGCGGCATCGGTTGACCCACAGGGCCGATATTATATCAGATCGAAGCTGACTCAGAGGGCTACAGTGTGGGCTCTAAAGCCCATCTATAGCGATTCGTCTTTGGCCCCAAAAACCCATGTTTAGGCCCATGGATTTGATAGAGTGGGATTGGGCACTTGGGCTTTAAATGGAAGTTCGTGGCGGCATCGGTTGACCCACGGGGCCCATAATATATCAGATCGAAGCTGACTCAGAGGGCTACAGTACGGGCTCTAAAGCCCATCTATAGCGATTTGTCTTTGGGCCCAAAAACCCATGTTTAGGCCCATGGATTTGATAGAGTGGGCTTGGGCACTTGGGCTTCAAATGGACGTTCGTGGCGGCATCGGTTGACCGACGGGGCCCATAATATATCAGATCGAAGTTGACTCAGAGGGGTACAGTACGGGCTCTAAAGCCCATCTATAGCGATTTGTCTTTGGGCCCAAAAACCCATGTTTAGGCCCATGGATTTGATAGAGTGGGCTTGGGCACTTGGGCTTCAAATTGACGTTCGTGGTGGCATCGATTGACCCACGGGGCCCATAATATATCAAATCGAAGCTGACTCCGAGGGCTACAGTGCGGACTATAAAGCCCATCTATAGCTATTTGTCTTTGGGCCCAAAAACCCATGTGTAGGCCCATGGATTTGATAGAGTGGGCTTGGGCACTTGGGCTTAAAATGGACGTTCGTGGTGGCATCGGTTGACCCACGGGGCCCATAATATATCAAATCGAAGCTGAGTCCGAGGGCTACAGTGCGGGCTATAAAGCCCATCTATAGCGATTTGTCTTTGGGCCCAAAAACTCATGTGTAGGCCCATGGATTTGATAGAGTGGGCTTGCGCACTTGGGCTTCAAATGGACGTTCGTGGCGGCATCGGTTGACCCACGGGGCCCATAATATATGAAATCGAAGCTGACTCAGAGGGCTATAATGGGCCGCTACAAACTACGTTTGTAGCGGGCCGTCGTCGGGCCCAAGTTCCTTTGTTTTGTGGCCCGAAAACCACAATTTCGACCCATGGATTTTATTGTGGGCTTGCGCACTTGGGCTTCAAATGGATGTTCGTGGCGGCATCGGTTGACCCACGGGGCCCATAATATATCAGATCGAAGCTGACTCAGAGGGCTACATTGCGGGCTCTAAAGCCCATCTATAGCGATTTGTCTTTGGGCCCAAAAACCCATGTTTAGGCCCATGGATTTGATAGAGTGGGCTTGGGCACTTTGGCTTCAAATGGACGTTCGTGGTGGCATCGGTTGACCCACGGGGCCCATAATATATCAGATAGAAGCTGACTCAGAGGGCTACAGTGCGGGCTCTAAAGCCCATCTATAGCGATTCGTCTTTGGGCCCAAAAACCCATGTTTAGGACCATGGATTTGATAGAGTGGGCTTGGGCACTTGGGCTTCAAATGGACATTCGTGGTGGCATCGGTTGTCCCACGGGGCCCATAATATATCAAATCGAAGCTGACTCCGTGGGCTACAGTGCGGGCTATAAAGCCCATCTATAACGATTCGACTTTGGGCCCAAAAACCCATGTTTAGGCCCATGGATTTGATAGAGTGGGCATGCGCACTTAGGGTTCAAATGGACGTTCGTGGCGGCATCGGTTGACCCACTGGGCCCATAATATATCAGATCGAAGCTGACTCAGAGGGCTACAGTGCAGGCTCTAAAGCCCATCTATAGCGATTTCTCTTTGGGCCCAAAAACCCATGTTTAGGCCCATGGATTTGATAGAGTGGGCTTGGGCACTTGGGCTTCAAATGGACGTTCGTGGCGGCATCGGTTGACCGACGGGGCCCATAATATATCAGATCGAAGCTGACTCAGAGGGCTATAGTGCGGGCTCTAAAGCCCATCTTTAGCGATTTGTCTTTGGGACCAAAAACCCATGTTTAGGCCCATGGATTTGATAGAGTGGGCTTGGGCACTTGGGCTTCAAATGGACGTTCGTTGCGGCATCGGTTGACCCATGGGGCCCATAATATATCATATCGAAGCTGACTCAGAGGGCTACAGTGCGGGCTCTAAAGCCCATCTATAACGATTTGTCTTTGGGCCCAAAAACCCATGTTTAGGCCCATGGATTTGATAGAGTGGGCTTGGGCACTTGGGCTTCAAATGGACGTTCGTGGCGGCATCGGTTGACCGACGGGGCCCATAATATATCAGATCGAAGCTGACTCAGAGGGCTACAGTACGGGCTCTAAAGCCCATCTTTAGCGATTTGTCTTTGGGCCCAAAAACCCATGTTTAGGCCCATGGATTTGATAGAGTGGGCTTGGGCACTTGGGCTTCAAACGGACGTTCGTTGCGGCATCGGTTGACCCACGGGGCCCATAATATATCATATCGAAGCTGACTCAGAGGGCTACAGTGCGGGCTCTAAAGCCCATCTATAGCGATTTTTCTTTGGGCCCAAAAACCCATGTTTAGGCCTATGGATTTGATAGAGTGGGCTTGGGCACTTGGGCATCAAATGGACGATCGTGGTGGCATCGGTTGACCCACGGGGCCCATAATATATCAAATCGAAGCTGACTCCGAGGGCTACAGTGCGGGCTATAAAGCCCATCTATAGCGATTCTTCTTTGGGCCCAAAAACCAATGTTTAGGCCCATGGATTTGATAGAGTGGGCTTGCGCATTTGGGCTTCAAATGGACGTTCGTGGCGGCATCGGTTGACCCACGGGGCCGATAATATATCAGATCGAAGCTGACTCAGAGGGCTACAGTACGGGCTCTAAAGCCCATCTATAGCGATTTGTCTTTGGGCCTAAAAACCCATGTTTAGGCCCATGGATTTGATAGAGTAGGCTTGGGCACTTGGGCTTCAAATGGAAGTTCGTGGCGGCATCGGTTGACCCACGGGGCCCATAATATATCAGATCGAAGCTGACTCAGAGGGCTACAGTCTGGGCTCTAAAGGCCATCTATAGCGATTTGTCTTTGGGCCCAAAAACCCATGTTTAGGCCCATGGATTTGATAGAGTGGGCTTGGGCACTTGGGCTTCAAATGGACATTCGTGGTGGCATCGGTTGACCCACGGGGCCCATAATATATCAAATCCAAGCTGACTCCGAGGGCTACAGTGCGGGCTATAAAGCCCATCTATAGAGATTCGTCTTTGGGCCCAAAAACCCATGTTTAGGCCCATGGATTTGATAGAGTGGGCTTGCGGACTTGGGCTTCAAATGGACGTTCGTGGCGGCATCGGTTGACCCACAGGGCCGATATTATATCAGATCGAAGCTGACTCAGAGGGCTACAGTGTGGGCTCTAAAGCCCATCTATAGCGATTCGTCTTTGGCCCCAAAAACCCATGTTTAGGCCCATGGATTTGATAGAGTGGGATTGGGCACTTGGGCTTTAAATGGAAGTTCGTGGCGGCATCGGTTGACCCACGGGGCCCATAATATATCAGATCGAAGCTGACTCAGAGGGCTACAGTACGGGCTCTAAAGCCCATCTATAGCGATTTGTCTTTGGGCCCAAAAACCCATGTTTAGGCCCATGGATTTGATAGAGTGGGCTTGGGCACTTAGGCTTCAAATGGACGTTCGTGGCGGCATCGGTTGACCGACGGGGCCCATAATATATCAGATCGAAGTTGACTCAGAGGGGTACAGTACGGGCTCTAAAGCCCATCTATAGCGATTTGTCTTTGGGCCCAAAAACCCATGTTTAGGCCCATGGATTTGATAGAGTGGGCTTGGGCACTTGGGCTTCAAATTGACGTTCGTGGTGGCATCGATTGACCCACGGGGCCCATAATATATCAAATCGAAGCTGACTCCGAGGGCTACAGTGCGGACTATAAAGCCCATCTATAGCTATTTGTCTTTGGGCCCAAAAACCCATGTGTAGGCCCATGGATTTGATAGAGTGGGCTTGGGCACTTGGGCTTAAAATGGACGTTCGTGGTGGCATCGGTTGACCCACGGGGCCCATAATATATCAAATCGAAGCTGAGTCCGAGGGCTACAGTGCGGGCTATAAAGCCCATCTATAGCGATTTGTCTTTGGGCCCAAAAACTCATGTGTAGGCCCATGGATTTGATAGAGTGGGCTTGCGCACTTGGGCTTCAAATGGACGTTCGTGGCGGCATCGGTTGACCCACGGGGCCCATAATATATGAAATCGAAGCTGACTCAGAGGGCTATAATGGGCCGCTACAAACTACGTTTGTAGCGGGCCGTCGTCGGGCCCAAGTTCCTTTGTTTTGTGGCCCGAAAACCACAATTTCGGCCCATGGATTTTATTGTGGGCTTGCGCACTTGGGCTTCAAATGGATGTTCGTGGCGGCATCGGTTGACCCACGGGGCCCATAATATATCAGATCGAAGCTGACTCAGAGGGCTACATTGCGGGCTCTAAAGCCCATCTATAGCGATTTGTCTTTGGGCCCAAAAACCCATGTTTAGGCCCATGGATTTGATAGAGTGGGCTTGGGCACTTTGGCTTCAAATGGACGTTCGTGGTGGCATCGGTTGACCCACGGGGCCCATAATATATCAGATAGAAGCTGACTCAGAGGGCTACAGTGCGGGCTCTAAAGCCCATCTATAGCGATTCGTCTTTGGGCCCAAAAACCCATGTTTAGGACCATGGATTTGATAGAGTGGGCTTGGGCACTTGGGCTTCAAATGGACATTCGTGGTGGCATCGGTTGTCCCACGGGGCCCATAATATATCAAATCGAAGCTGACTCCGTGGGCTACAGTGCGGGCTATAAAGCCCATCTATAACGATTCGACTTTGGGCCCAAAAACCCATGTTTAGGCCCATGGATTTGATAGAGTGGGCATGCGCACTTAGGGTTCAAATGGACGTTCGTGGCGGCATCGGTTGACCCACTGGGCCCATAATATATCAGATCGAAGCTGACTCAGAGGGCTACAGTGCAGGCTCTAAAGCCCATCTATAGCGATTTCTCTTTGGGCCCAAAAACCCATGTTTAGGCCCATGGATTTGATAGAGTGGGCTTGGGCACTTGGGCTTCAAATGGACGTTCGTGGCGGCATCGGTTGACCGACGGGGCCCATAATATATCAGATCGAAGCTGACTCAGAGGGCTATAGTGCGGGCTCTAAAGCCCATCTTTAGCGATTTGTCTTTGGGACCAAAAACCCATGTTTAGGCCCATGGATTTGATAGAGTGGGCTTGGGCACTTGGGCTTCAAATGGACGTTCGTTGCGGCATCGGTTGACCCATGGGGCCCATAATATATCATATCGAAGCTGACTCAGAGGGCTACAGTGCGGGCTCTAAAGCCCATCTATAACGATTTGTCTTTGGGCCCAAAAACCCATGTTTAGGCCCATGGATTTGATAGAGTGGGCTTGGGCACTTGGGCATCAAATGGACGTTCGTGGTGGCATCGGTTGACCCACGGGGCCCATAATATATCAAATCGAAGCTGACTCCGAGGGCTACAGTGCGGGCTCTAAAGCCCATCTATAGCGATTCTTCTTTGGGCCCAAAAACCAATGTTTAGGCCCATGGATTTGATAGAGTGGGCTTGCGCATTTGGGCTTCAAATGGACGTTCGTGGCGGCATCGGTTGACCCACGGGGCCGATAATATATCAGATCGAAGCTGACTCAGAGGGCTACAGTACGGGCTCTAAAGCCCATCTATAGCGATTTGTCTTTGGGCCTAAAAACCCATGTTTAGGCCCATGGATTTGATAGAGTAGGCTTGGGCACTTGGGCTTCAAATGGAAGTTCGTGGCGGCATCGGTTGACCCACGGGGCCCATAATATATCAGATCGAAGCTGACTCAGAGGGCTACAGTCTGGGCTCTAAAGGCCATCTATAGCGATTTGTCTTTGGGCCCAAAAACCCATGTTTAGGCCCATGGATTTGATAGAGTGGGCTTGGGCACTTGGGCTTCAAATGGACATTCGTGGTGGCATCGGTTGACCCACGGGGCCCATAATATATCAAATCCAAGCTGACTCCGAGGGCTACAGTGCGGGCTATAAAGCCCATCTATAGAGATTCGTCTTTGGGCCCAAAAACCCATGTTTAGGCCCATGGATTTGATAGAGTGGGCTTGCGGACTTGGGCTTCAAATGGACGTTCGTGGCGGCATCGGTTGACCCACAGGGCCGATATTATATCAGATCGAAGCTGACTCAGAGGGCTACAGTGTGGGCTCTAAAGCCCATCTATAGCGATTCGTCTTTGGCCCCAAAAACCCATGTTTAGGCCCATGGATTTGATAGAGTGGGATTGGGCACTTGGGCTTTAAATGGAAGTTCGTGGCGGCATCGGTTGACCCACGGGGCCCATAATATATCAGATCGAAGCTGACTCAGAGGGCTACAGTACGGGCTCTAAAGCCCATCTATAGCGATTTGTCTTTGGGCCCAAAAACCCATGTTTAGGCCCATGGATTTGATAGAGTGGGCTTGGGCACTTAGGCTTCAAATGGACGTTCGTGGCGGCATCGGTTGACCGACGGGGCCCATAATATATCAGATCGAAGTTGACTCAGAGGGGTACAGTACGGGCTCTAAAGCCCATCTATAGCGATTTGTCTTTGGGCCCAAAAACCCATGTTTAGGCCCATGGATTTGATAGAGTGGGCTTGGGCACTTGGGCTTCAAATTGACGTTCGTGGTGGCATCGATTGACCCACGGGGCCCATAATATATCAAATCGAAGCTGACTCCGAGGGCTACAGTGCGGACTATAAAGCCCATCTATAGCTATTTGTCTTTGGGCCCAAAAACCCATGTGTAGGCCCATGGATTTGATAGAGTGGGCTTGGGCACTTGGGCTTAAAATGGACGTTCGTGGTGGCATCGGTTGACCCACGGGGCCCATAATATATCAAATCGAAGCTGAGTCCGAGGGCTACAGTGCGGGCTATAAAGCCCATCTATAGCGATTTGTCTTTGGGCCCAAAAACTCATGTGTAGGCCCATGGATTTGATAGAGTGGGCTTGCGCACTTGGGCTTCAAATGGACGTTCGTGGCGGCATCGGTTGACCCACGGGGCCCATAATATATGAAATCGAAGCTGACTCAGAGGGCTATAATGGGCCGCTACAAACTACGTTTGTAGCGGGCCGTCGTCGGGCCCAAGTTCCTTTGTTTTGTGGCCCGAAAACCACAATTTCGGCCCATGGATTTTATTGTGGGCTTGCGCACTTGGGCTTCAAATGGATGTTCGTGGCGGCATCGGTTGACCCACGGGGCCCATAATATATCAGATCGAAGCTGACTCAGAGGGCTACATTGCGGGCTCTAAAGCCCATCTATAGCGATTTGTCTTTGGGCCCAAAAACCCATGTTTAGGCCCATGGATTTGATAGAGTGGGCTTGGGCACTTTGGCTTCAAATGGACGTTCGTGGTGGCATCGGTTGACCCACGGGGCCCATAATATATCAGATAGAAGCTGACTCAGAGGGCTACAGTGCGGGCTCTAAAGCCCATCTATAGCGATTCGTCTTTGGGCCCAAAAACCCATGTTTAGGACCATGGATTTGATAGAGTGGGCTTGGGCACTTGGGCTTCAAATGGACATTCGTGGTGGCATCGGTTGTCCCACGGGGCCCATAATATATCAAATCGAAGCTGACTCCGTGGGCTACAGTGCGGGCTATAAAGCCCATCTATAACGATTCGACTTTGGGCCCAAAAACCCATGTTTAGGCCCATGGATTTGATAGAGTGGGCATGCGCACTTAGGGTTCAAATGGACGTTCGTGGCGGCATCGGTTGACCCACTGGGCCCATAATATATCAGATCGAAGCTGACTCAGAGGGCTACAGTGCAGGCTCTAAAGCCCATCTATAGCGATTTCTCTTTGGGCCCAAAAACCCATGTTTAGGCCCATGGATTTGATAGAGTGGGCTTGGGCACTTGGGCTTCAAATGGACGTTCGTGGCGGCATCGGTTGACCGACGGGGCCCATAATATATCAGATCGAAGCTGACTCAGAGGGCTATAGTGCGGGCTCTAAAGCCCATCTTTAGCGATTTGTCTTTGGGACCAAAAACCCATGTTTAGGCCCATGGATTTGATAGAGTGGGCTTGGGCACTTGGGCTTCAAATGGACGTTCGTTGCGGCATCGGTTGACCCATGGGGCCCATAATATATCATATCGAAGCTGACTCAGAGGGCTACAGTGCGGGCTCTAAAGCCCATCTATAACGATTTGTCTTTGGGCCCAAAAACCCATGTTTAGGCCCATGGATTTGATAGAGTGGGCTTGGGCACTTGGGCATCAAATGGACGTTCGTGGTGGCATCGGTTGACCCACGGGGCCCATAATATATCAAATCGAAGCTGACTCCGAGGGCTACAGTGCGGGCTCTAAAGCCCATCTATAGCGATTCTTCTTTGGGCCCAAAAACCAATGTTTAGGCCCATGGATTTGATAGAGTGGGCTTGCGCATTTGGGCTTCAAATGGACGTTCGTGGCGGCATCGGTTGACCCACGGGGCCGATAATATATCAGATCGAAGCTGACTCAGAGGGCTACAGTACGGGCTCTAAAGCCCATCTATAGCGATTTGTCTTTGGGCCTAAAAACCCATGTTTAGGCCCATGGATTTGATAGAGTGGGCTTGGGCACTTGGGCTTCAAATGGAAGTACGTGGCGGCATCGGTTGACCCACGGGGCCCATAATATATCAGATCGAAGCTGACTCAGAGGGCTACAGTGCGGGCTCTAAAGCCCATCTATAGCGATTTGTCTTTGGGCCCAAAAACCCATGTTTAGGCCCATGGATTTGATAGAGTGGGCTTGGGCACTTGGGCTTCAAATGGACATTCGTGGTGGCATCGGTTGACCCACGGGGCCCATAATATATCAAATCCAAGCTGACTCCGAGGGCTACAGTGCGGGCTATAAAGCCCATCTATAGAGATTCGTCTTTGGGCCCAAAAACCCATGTTTAGGCCCATGGATTTGATAGAGTGGGCTTGCGGACTTGGGCTTCAAATGGACGTTCGTGGCGGCATCGGTTGACCCACGGGGCCGATATTATATCAGATCGAAGCTGACTCAGAGGGCTACAGTGCGGGCTCTAAAGCCCATCTAAAGCGATTCGTCTTTGGCCCCAAAAACCCATGTTTAGGCCCATGGA
Organism: Mallotus nudiflorus; assembly: GCA_947683625.1. Lineage (NCBI taxonomy): Eukaryota > Viridiplantae > Streptophyta > Magnoliopsida > Malpighiales > Euphorbiaceae > Mallotus > Mallotus nudiflorus. Next base: position 63,428 of record CANTUR010001903.1, read on the forward strand.
TTTGATAGAGTGGGCTTGGGCACTTGGGCTCCAAATGGAAGTTCGTGGCGGCATCGGTTGACCCACGGGGCCCATAATATATCAGATCGAAGCTGACTCAGAGGGCTACAGTGCGGGCTCTAAAGCCCATCTATAGCGATTTATCTTTGGGCCCAAAAACCCATGTTTAGGCCCATGGATTTGATAGAGTGGGCTTGGGCACTTGGGCTTCAAATGGACGTTCGTGGTGGCATCGGTTGACCGACGGGGCCCATAATATATCAGATCGAAGCTGACTCAGAGGGGTACAGTACGGGCTCTAAAGCCCATCTATAGCGATTTGTCTTTGGGCCCAAAAACCCATGTTTAGGCCCATGGATTTGATAGAGTGGGCTTGGGCACTTGGGCTTCAAATTGACGTTCGTGGTGGCATCGATTGACCCACGGGGCCCATAATATATCAAATCGAAGCTGACTCCGAGGGCTACAGTGCGGGCTATAAAGCCCATCTATAGCTATTTGTCTTTGGGCCCAAAAACCCATGTGTAGGCCCATGGATTTGATAGAGTGGGCTTGCGCACTTGGCCTTTAAATGGACGTTCGTGGCGGCATCGGTTGACCCACGGGGCCCATAATATATCAGATCGAAGCTAACTCAGAGGGCTATAACGGGCCGCTACAAACTACAATTGTAGCGGGCCGTCCTCGGGCCCAAATTCCTTTGTTTTGGGGCCCAAAAACAACTATTTTCGCCCATGGATTTGGTTGTGGGCTTGCGCACTTGGGCTTCAAATGGATGTTCGTGTCGGCATCGGTTGACCCACGGGGCCCATTATATATCAGATCGAAGCTGACTCAGAGGGCTACAGTGCGGGCTCTAAAGCCCATCTATAGCGATTTGTCTTTGGGCCCAAAAACCCATGTGTAGGCCCATGGATTTGATAGAGTGGGCTTGCGCACTTGGGCTTCAAATGGACGTTCGTGGCGGCATCGGTTGACCCACGGGGCCCATAATATATGAAATCGAAGCTGACTCAGAGGGCTATAATGGGCCGCTACAAACTACATCTGTAGCGGGCCGTCCTCGGGCCCAAATTCCTTTGTTTTGTGGCCCGAAAACCACAATTTCGGCCCATGGATTTGATTGTGGGCTTGCGCACTTGGGCTTCAAATGGATGTTCGTGGCGGCATCGGTTGACCCACGGGGCCCATAATATATCAGATCGATGCTGACTCAGAGGGCTACAATGCGGGCTCTAAAGCCCATCTATAGCGATTTGTCTTTGGGCCCAAAAACCCATGTTTAGGCTCATGGATTTGATAGAGTGGGCTTGGGCACTTGGGCTTCAAATGGACGTTCGTGGTGGCATCGGTTGACCCACGGGGCCCATAATATATCAGATCGAAGCTGACTCAGAGGGCTACAGTGCGGGCTCTAAAGCCCATCTATAGCGATTCGTCTTTGGGCCTAAAAACCCATGTTTAGGACCATGGATTTGATAGAGTGGGCTTGGGCACTTGGGCTTCAAATGGACGTTCGTGGTGGCATCGGTTTACCCACGGGGCCCATAATATATCAAATCGAAGCTGACTCAGAGGGCTACAGTGCGGGCTATAAATCCCATCTTTAGCGATTCGTCTTTGGGCCCAAAAACCCATGTTTAGGCCCATGGATTTGATAGATTGGGCTTGGGCACTTGGGCTTCAAATGGACGTTCGTGGTGGCATCGGTTGACCCACGGGGCCCATAATATATCAAATCGAAGCTGACACCGAGGGCTACAGTGCGGGCTATAAAGCCCATCTATAGCGATTTGTCTTTGGGCCCAAAAACCCATGTGTAGGCCCATGGATTTGATAGAGTGGGCTTGCGCACTTGGGCTTCAAATGGACGTTCGTGGCGGCATCGGTTGACCCACGGGGCCCATAATATATCAAATCGAAGCTGACTCAGAGGGCTATAATGGGCCGCTACAAACGGGTCGTCCTCGGGCCCAAATTTCTTTGTTTTGTGGCCCGAAAACCACAATTTCGGCCCATGGATTTGATTGTGGGCTTGCGCATTTGGGCTTCAAATGGATGTTCGTGGCGGCATCGGTTGACCAACGGGGCCCATAATATATCAAATCGAAGCTGACTCAGAGGGCTACAGTGCGGGCTCTAAAGCCCATCTATAGCGATTTGTCTTTGGGCCCAAAAACCCATGTTTAGGCCCATGGATTTGATAGAGTGGGATTGGGCACATGGGCTTCAAATGGACGTTCGTGGTGGCATCGGTTGACCCACGGGGCCCATAATATATCAAATCGAAGCTGACTCCGAGGGCTACAGTGCGGGCTATAAAGCCCATCTATAGCAATTTGTCTTTGGGCCCAAAAACCCATGTGTAGGCCCATGGATTTGATAGAGTGGGCTTGCGCACTTGGGCTTCAAATGGACGTTCGTGGCGGCATCGGTTGACCCACGGGGCCCATAATATATCAGATCGAAGCTGACTCAGAGGGATACAGTGCGGGCTCTAAAGCCCATCTATAGCGATTTGTCTTTGGGCCCAAAAACCCATGTTTTGGCCCAAGGATTTGATAGAGTGGGCCTGGGCACTTGGGCTTCAAATGGACGTTCGTGGCGGTATCGGTTGACCGACGGGGCCCATAATATATCAGATCGAAGCTGACTCAGAGGGGTACAGTGCGGGCTCTAAAGCCCATCTATAGCGATTTGTCTTTGGGCCCAAAAACCCATGTTTAGGCCCATGGATTTGATAGAGTGGGATTGGGCACTTGGGCTTCAAATGGACGTTCGTGGTGGCATCGGTTGACCCACGGGGCCCATAATATATCAAATCGAAGCTGACTCCGAGGGCTACAGTGCGGGCTATAAAGCCCATCTATAGCGATTTGTCTTTGGGCCCAAAAACCCATGTGTAGGCCCATGGATTTGATAGAGTGGGCTAGCGCACTTGGGCTTTAAATGGACGTTCGTGGCGGCATCGGTTGACCCACGGGGCCCATAATATATCAAATCGAAGCTGACTCAGAGGGCTATAACGGGCCACTACAAACTACACTTGTAACGAGCCGTCCTCGGGCCCAAATTCCTTTGTTTTGGGGCCCGAAAACCACTATTTCGGCCCATTGATTTGATTGTGGGCTTGCGCGCTTGGGCTTCAAATGGATGTTCGTGGCGGCATCGGTTGACCCACGGGGCCCATAATATATCAAATCAAAGCTGACTCAGAGGGCTACAGTGCGGGCTCTAAAGCCCATCTATAGCGATTTGTCTTTGGGCCCAAAAACCCATGTTTAGGCCCATGGATTTGATAGAGTGGGCTTGGGCACTTGGGCTTCAAATGGACGTTCGTGGTGGCATCGGTTGACCCACGGGGCCCATAATATATCAGATGGAAGCTGACTCAGAGGGCTACAGTGTGGGCTCTAAAGCCCATCTATAGCGATTTGTCTTTGGGCCCAAAAACCCATGTTTAGGACCATGGATTTGATAGAGTGGGCTTGGGCACTTGGGCTTCAAATGGACGTTCGTGGTGCCATCGGTTGACCCACGGGGCCCATAATATATCAAATCGAAGCTGACTCCGAGGGCTACAGTGTGGGCTCTAAAGCCCATCTATAGCGATTCGTCTTTGGGCCCAAAAACCCATGTTTAGGACCATGGATTTGATAGAGTGGGCTTGGGC
>CANTUR010001904.1:0-68773 GCA_947683625.1 Mallotus nudiflorus
CAGCTTTTGAAACTCGTAAATATACTTGATTTAATTGAATGCACAATTTGTGCTCATTTGCGCATGTTTGAACGCAAAACGCTAACTCGTGCAAATTTGTGCGCAAATGGTTTTAGACAAGATATCCAATGTTCCAATCACATATGCACAGCACTAATCATATATTCAAGCATTTTAAACTCATTAATATAAATGCGATTGATGAATGCACAATTTTTGCACATTTGCGCCCCTCTTTGAACACAAAATAGTATCTCGTGCAAAATTTATGCACAAATTGTTTAAACCGTGTAATACAAAGTTCCAACTACATAGTTTGAATCCTAAAGACATATTCCAGCCTTTGAAACTCTTGAATCTACTTGATTTAATTCAATGCACAATTTGTACACATTTGCGCATGTTTGAACGCAAAACGTGAACTCGTGCAAATTTGTGCGCAAATGGTTTTAACAAGCCGTCCAATGTTCCAATCAGATACTCACAGCACTAAACACATATTCTAGCTTTTTAAACTCAGAAATATAAGCGACATTGTTGAATGCACAATTTTTGCACATGTTTGAACGTAAAATGTTAACTTGTATAAAATTTATGCACAAATTTTTTAAAACGTGTGATCCAATGTTCCAACTACATTTTCCCAATCCTAAGGACATATTCCAGCATTTAAAACTCTTAAATCTACTTGATTAAATTGAATTCACAATTTGTGCATGTTTGAACGCAAAACGTGAACTCGTGCAAATTTGTGCGCAAATGGTTTTAGACAAGATATCCACTGATCCAATTACATATGTACAGAACTAATCACATATTCTAGCTTTTTAAACTTAAAAATATAAATGAGATTGTTGAACGCACATTTGTGCTGTTTGAATGCAAAATGTTAACTCGTGAAAAATTTAAGCACAAATTGTTTCAAATATGTAATCCAATGTTCTAACTACATATTTTAAATCCCAATGACATATTCCGGCATTTCAAACTCGCAAATCTACTTGATCTAATTGAATGCGCAATTTGTGCTCATTTGCGCATGTTTGAACAAAAAACGTGAACTCGTGCAAATTTGTGCGCAAATCGTTTTTAGATATGCAATGTTCCAATCACATATTCATAGCACTAATCACATATTCATGCTTTTTAAACTCATCGATATAAATGAGATTGTTGAATGCACAATTTTTGCACATTTCCGCCTCTTTGAACTCAAAAAGTTAACCCGTGAACATTTTTCGCACAAATTCTTTCGAACATGTAATCCCATGCTCCAACTACATATTTTCAATCCTAAAGACATATTCCAGCTTTGAAAACTCGTAAATCTACTTGATTTAATTGAATGCACGATTTGTGCACATTTGCGCATGTTTGAACGCAAAACATGAACTCGTGCAAATTTGTGCACAAATGCTTTTAGACAGGATATCCAATGCTCCAATGACATATTCATAGCACTAATCATATATATATATATATATATTAAAGTATTTTAATATAAATGAGATTTTTGAATGCATATTTCTTTGAACGTAAAATGTTAACTCGTGCAAAATTTATGCACAAATTGTTCAAAACATGTAATCCAATGTTCCAACTACATATTTTCAATCCTAAAGGCATATTCCATCCTTTAAAACCTGTAAATCTACTTTATTTAATTGAATGCACAATTTGTGCACATTTGCGCAGGTTTGAAAGCAAAATGTGAACTCGTGCAAATTTGTGCGCAAATTGTTTTAGACAAGATATCCAATATTCCAATCACATATTCACAGCACCAATCACATATTCGAGCATTCTGAACTAATTAATGTAAATGAGATTTTGAAATGCACAATTTTTGCACATTTGCTCCTCTTTGAACGCAAAATGTTAACTCGTGCAAAATTTATGCACAAATTGTTTAAACCATGCAATCCAATGTTCCAACTACATATTTTCAATCCTAAAGACATATTCCAGCTTTAAAAACTCATAAATCTACTTGATTTAATTGAATGCACAATTTGTGCACATTTGCGCATGTTTGAACGCAAAAGGTGAACTCGTGCAAATTTGCGCGCAAATGGTTATGGACAAGATATCCAATGTTCCAATCGCATATTCATAGCACTAATCACATATTCTAGCTTTTTGAACTCATTAATATAAATGAGATTGTTGAATGCACAATTTTTGCACATTTGCGCCTGTTTGAACGCAAAATGTTAACTCGTAAAAAGTTTATGCACAAATTGTTTAAAACATGTAATCCAATGTTCCAACCACATTTTCCCAATCCTAAAGGCATATTCCAGCATTTAAAACTCATAAATCTACTTGATTTAATTCAATGCACAATTTGTGCACATTTGCGCATGTTTGAACGCAAAACGCGAAGTCGTGCAAATTTGTGCGCAAATGGTTTTAGACAAGATATCCAATGTTCCAATCACATATGCACAGTACTAATCATATATTCATGCATTTTAGATTCATTAATATAAATGAGATCGTTGAATGCACAATTTTTGCACATTTGCAACTCTTTGAACGCAAAATGTTAACTCGTGCAAAATTTATGCACAAATTGTTTGAACCATGTAATCCAAAGTTCAAAGTTCATATTTTCAATCCTAAAGAAATATTCCAGCCTTTGAAACTCGTTACTCTACTTGATTTAATTCAATGCACAATTTCTGCACATTTGTGCATGTTCGAACGCAAAACGTGAACTCGTGCAAATTTGTGCGCAAATGGTTTTAACGAGCCATCCAATGTTCCAATCGCATATTAACAGCACTAAACACATATTCTAGCTTTTTGAACTCAGAAAATATAAGTGAGATTGTTGAATCCACAATTTTTGCACATTTGCGCCTGTTTGAACGTAAAATGTTAACTCGTGAAAAATTTATGCGCAAATTGTTTAAAACATGTAATCCAATGTTCCAAATACATATTTCCAATCCTAAAGACATATTCCTGCATTTAAAAATCTTAAATCTACCTGATTTAATTGAATTCACAATTTGTGCACATTTGCGCATGTTTGAACGCAAAACGTGAACTCGTGCAAATTTGTGCGCAAAAGGTTTCAGACAAGATATCTACTGTTTCAATCACATATGCACAGCACTAATTACATATTCTATCTTTTTAGACTCAAAAATATAAATGAGACTGTTGAATGCACAATTTTTGCACATTTGCGCCTGTCGGAACGCAAAATGTTAACTCGTGTAAAATTTATGCACAAATTGTTTCAAATATGTAATCCAATGTTCCAACTGCATATTTTCAATCCCAATGACATATTCCAGCATTTAAAACTCATAAATCTACTTTGTCTAATTGAATGCACAATTTGGGCACATTTGTGCATGTTTGAACGGAAAACGTGAACTCGTGCAGATTTGTGCGCAAATGCAATGTTCCAATCATATATTCACAGCACTAATCGCATATTCATGCTTTTTAAACTCATTAATATAAATGTGATTGTGGAATGCACAATTTTTGCACATTTCCGCCTCTTTGAACTCAAAGAGTTGACTCGTGAAAATTTTTTGCACAAATTGTTTCAAACATGCAATCCAATGTTCCAACTGCATATTTTCAATCCTAAAGACATATTCCAGCTTTTGAAACTCGTAAATATACTTGATTTAATTGAATGCACAATTTGTGCTCATTTGCGCATGTTTGAACGCAAAACGCTAACTCGTGCAAATTTGTGCGCAAATGGTTTTAGACAAGATATCCAATGTTCCAATCACATATGCACAGCACTAATCATATATTCAAGCATTTTAAACTCATTAATATAAATGCGATTGATGAATGCACAATTTTTGCACATTTGCGCCCCTCTTTGAACACAAAATAGTATCTCGTGCAAAATTTATGCACAAATTGTTTAAACCGTGTAATACAAAGTTCCAACTACATAGTTTGAATCCTAAAGACATATTCCAGCCTTTGAAACTCTTGAATCTACTTGATTTAATTCAATGCACAATTTGTACACATTTGCGCATGTTTGAACGCAAAACGTGAACTCGTGCAAATTTGTGCGCAAATGGTTTTAACAAGCCGTCCAATGTTCCAATCAGATACTCACAGCACTAAACACATATTCTAGCTTTTTAAACTCAGAAATATAAGCGACATTGTTGAATGCACAATTTTTGCACATGTTTGAACGTAAAATGTTAACTTGTATAAAATTTATGCACAAATTTTTTAAAACGTGTGATCCAATGTTCCAACTACATTTTCCCAATCCTAAGGACATATTCCAGCATTTAAAACTCTTAAATCTACTTGATTAAATTGAATTCACAATTTGTGCATGTTTGAACGCAAAACGTGAACTCGTGCAAATTTGTGCGCAAATGGTTTTAGACAAGATATCCACTGATCCAATTACATATGTACAGAACTAATCACATATTCTAGCTTTTTAAACTTAAAAATATAAATGAGATTGTTGAACGCACATTTGTGCCTGTTTGAATGCAAAATGTTAACTCGTGAAAAATTTAAGCACAAATTGTTTCAAATATGTAATCCAATGTTCTAACTACATATTTTAAATCCCAATGACATATTCCGGCATTTCAAACTCGCAAATCTACTTGATCTAATTGAATGCGCAATTTGTGCTCATTTGCGCATGTTTGAACAAAAAACGTGAACTCGTGCAAATTTGTGCGCAAATCGTTTTTAGATATGCAATGTTCCAATCACATATTCATAGCACTAATCACATATTCATGCTTTTTAAACTCATCGATATAAATGAGATTGTTGAATGCACAATTTTTGCACATTTCCGCCTCTTTGAACTCAAAAAGTTAACCCGTGAACATTTTTCGCACAAATTCTTTCGAACATGTAATCCCATGCTCCAACTACATATTTTCAATCCTAAAGACATATTCCAGCTTTGAAAACTCGTAAATCTACTTGATTTAATTGAATGCACGATTTGTGCACATTTGCGCATGTTTGAACGCAAAACATGAACTCGTGCAAATTTGTGCACAAATGCTTTTAGACAGGATATCCAATGCTCCAATGACATATTCATAGCACTAATCATATATATATATATATATATTAAAGTATTTTAATATAAATGAGATTTTTGAATGCATATTTCTTTGAACGTAAAATGTTAACTCGTGCAAAATTTATGCACAAATTGTTCAAAACATGTAATCCAATGTTCCAACTACATATTTTCAATCCTAAAGGCATATTCCATCCTTTAAAACCTGTAAATCTACTTTATTTAATTGAATGCACAATTTGTGCACATTTGCGCAGGTTTGAAAGCAAAATGTGAACTCGTGCAAATTTGTGCGCAAATTGTTTTAGACAAGATATCCAATATTCCAATCACATATTCACAGCACCAATCACATATTCGAGCATTCTGAACTAATTAATGTAAATGAGATTTTGAAATGCACAATTTTTGCACATTTGCTCCTCTTTGAACGCAAAATGTTAACTCGTGCAAAATTTATGCACAAATTGTTTAAACCATGCAATCCAATGTTCCAACTACATATTTTCAATCCTAAAGACATATTCCAGCTTTAAAAACTCATAAATCTACTTGATTTAATTGAATGCACAATTTGTGCACATTTGCGCATGTTTGAACGCAAAAGGTGAACTCGTGCAAATTTGCGCGCAAATGGTTATGGACAAGATATCCAATGTTCCAATCGCATATTCATAGCACTAATCACATATTCTAGCTTTTTGAACTCATTAATATAAATGAGATTGTTGAATGCACAATTTTTGCACATTTGCGCCTGTTTGAACGCAAAATGTTAACTCGTAAAAAGTTTATGCACAAATTGTTTAAAACATGTAATCCAATGTTCCAACCACATTTTCCCAATCCTAAAGGCATATTCCAGCATTTAAAACTCATAAATCTACTTGATTTAATTCAATGCACAATTTGTGCACATTTGCGCATGTTTGAACGCAAAACGCGAAGTCGTGCAAATTTGTGCGCAAATGGTTTTAGACAAGATATCCAATGTTCCAATCACATATGCACAGTACTAATCATATATTCATGCATTTTAGATTCATTAATATAAATGAGATCGTTGAATGCACAATTTTTGCACATTTGCAACTCTTTGAACGCAAAATGTTAACTCGTGCAAAATTTATGCACAAATTGTTTGAACCATGTAATCCAAAGTTCAAAGTTCATATTTTCAATCCTAAAGAAATATTCCAGCCTTTGAAACTCGTTACTCTACTTGATTTAATTCAATGCACAATTTCTGCACATTTGTGCATGTTCGAACGCAAAACGTGAACTCGTGCAAATTTGTGCGCAAATGGTTTTAACGAGCCATCCAATGTTCCAATCGCATATTAACAGCACTAAACACATATTCTAGCTTTTTGAACTCAGAAAATATAAGTGAGATTGTTGAATCCACAATTTTTGCACATTTGCGCCTGTTTGAACGTAAAATGTTAACTCGTGAAAAATTTATGCGCAAATTGTTTAAAACATGTAATCCAATGTTCCAAATACATATTTCCAATCCTAAAGACATATTCCTGCATTTAAAAATCTTAAATCTACCTGATTTAATTGAATTCACAATTTGTGCACATTTGCGCATGTTTGAACGCAAAACGTGAACTCGTGCAAATTTGTGCGCAAAAGGTTTCAGACAAGATATCTACTGTTTCAATCACATATGCACAGCACTAATTACATATTCTATCTTTTTAGACTCAAAAATATAAATGAGACTGTTGAATGCACAATTTTTGCACATTTGCGCCTGTCGGAACGCAAAATGTTAACTCGTGTAAAATTTATGCACAAATTGTTTCAAATATGTAATCCAATGTTCCAACTGCATATTTTCAATCCCAATGACATATTCCAGCATTTAAAACTCATAAATCTACTTTGTCTAATTGAATGCACAATTTGGGCACATTTGTGCATGTTTGAACGGAAAACGTGAACTCGTGCAGATTTGTGCGCAAATGCAATGTTCCAATCATATATTCACAGCACTAATCGCATATTCATGCTTTTTAAACTCATTAATATAAATGTGATTGTGGAATGCACAATTTTTGCACATTTCCGCCTCTTTGAACTCAAAGAGTTGACTCGTGAAAATTTTTTGCACAAATTGTTTCAAACATGCAATCCAATGTTCCAACTGCATATTTTCAATCCTAAAGACATATTCCAGCTTTTGAAACTCGTAAATATACTTGATTTAATTGAATGCACAATTTGTGCTCATTTGCGCATGTTTGAACGCAAAACGCTAACTCGTGCAAATTTGTGCGCAAATGGTTTTAGACAAGATATCCAATGTTCCAATCACATATGCACAGCACTAATCATATATTCAAGCATTTTAAACTCATTAATATAAATGCGATTGATGAATGCACAATTTTTGCACATTTGCGCCCCTCTTTGAACACAAAATAGTATCTCGTGCAAAATTTATGCACAAATTGTTTAAACCGTGTAATACAAAGTTCCAACTACATAGTTTGAATCCTAAAGACATATTCCAGCCTTTGAAACTCTTGAATCTACTTGATTTAATTCAATGCACAATTTGTACACATTTGCGCATGTTTGAACGCAAAACGTGAACTCGTGCAAATTTGTGCGCAAATGGTTTTAACAAGCCGTCCAATGTTCCAATCAGATACTCACAGCACTAAACACATATTCTAGCTTTTTAAACTCAGAAATATAAGCGACATTGTTGAATGCACAATTTTTGCACATGTTTGAACGTAAAATGTTAACTTGTATAAAATTTATGCACAAATTTTTTAAAACGTGTGATCCAATGTTCCAACTACATTTTCCCAATCCTAAGGACATATTCCAGCATTTAAAACTCTTAAATCTACTTGATTAAATTGAATTCACAATTTGTGCATGTTTGAACGCAAAACGTGAACTCGTGCAAATTTGTGCGCAAATGGTTTTAGACAAGATATCCACTGATCCAATTACATATGTACAGAACTAATCACATATTCTAGCTTTTTAAACTTAAAAATATAAATGAGATTGTTGAACGCACATTTGTGCCTGTTTGAATGCAAAATGTTAACTCGTGAAAAATTTAAGCACAAATTGTTTCAAATATGTAATCCAATGTTCTAACTACATATTTTAAATCCCAATGACATATTCCGGCATTTCAAACTCGCAAATCTACTTGATCTAATTGAATGCGCAATTTGTGCTCATTTGCGCATGTTTGAACAAAAAACGTGAACTCGTGCAAATTTGTGCGCAAATCGTTTTTAGATATGCAATGTTCCAATCACATATTCATAGCACTAATCACATATTCATGCTTTTTAAACTCATCGATATAAATGAGATTGTTGAATGCACAATTTTTGCACATTTCCGCCTCTTTGAACTCAAAAAGTTAACCCGTGAACATTTTTCGCACAAATTCTTTCGAACATGTAATCCCATGCTCCAACTACATATTTTCAATCCTAAAGACATATTCCAGCTTTGAAAACTCGTAAATCTACTTGATTTAATTGAATGCACGATTTGTGCACATTTGCGCATGTTTGAACGCAAAACATGAACTCGTGCAAATTTGTGCACAAATGCTTTTAGACAGGATATCCAATGCTCCAATGACATATTCATAGCACTAATCATATATATATATATATATATTAAAGTATTTTAATATAAATGAGATTTTTGAATGCATATTTCTTTGAACGTAAAATGTTAACTCGTGCAAAATTTATGCACAAATTGTTCAAAACATGTAATCCAATGTTCCAACTACATATTTTCAATCCTAAAGGCATATTCCATCCTTTAAAACCTGTAAATCTACTTTATTTAATTGAATGCACAATTTGTGCACATTTGCGCAGGTTTGAAAGCAAAATGTGAACTCGTGCAAATTTGTGCGCAAATTGTTTTAGACAAGATATCCAATATTCCAATCACATATTCACAGCACCAATCACATATTCGAGCATTCTGAACTAATTAATGTAAATGAGATTTTGAAATGCACAATTTTTGCACATTTGCTCCTCTTTGAACGCAAAATGTTAATTCGTGCAAAATTTATGCACAAATTGTTTAAACCATGCAATCCAATGTTCCAACTACATATTTTCAATCCTAAAGACATATTCCAGCTTTAAAAACTCATAAATCTACTTGATTTAATTGAATGCACAATTTGTGCACATTTGCGCATGTTTGAACGCAAAAGGTGAACTCGTGCAAATTTGCGCGCAAATGGTTATGGACAAGATATCCAATGTTCCAATCGCATATTCATAGCACTAATCACATATTCTAGCTTTTTGAACTCATTAATATAAATGAGATTGTTGAATGCACAATTTTTGCACATTTGCGCCTGTTTGAACGCAAAATGTTAACTCGTAAAAAGTTTATGCACAAATTGTTTAAAACATGTAATCCAATGTTCCAACCACATTTTCCCAATCCTAAAGGCATATTCCAGCATTTAAAACTCATAAATCTACTTGATTTAATTCAATGCACAATTTGTGCACATTTGCGCATGTTTGAACGCAAAACGCGAAGTCGTGCAAATTTGTGCGCAAATGGTTTTAGACAAGATATCCAATGTTCCAATCACATATGCACAGTACTAATCATATATTCATGCATTTTAGATTCATTAATATAAATGAGATCGTTGAATGCACAATTTTTGCACATTTGCAACTCTTTGAACGCAAAATGTTAACTCGTGCAAAATTTATGCACAAATTGTTTGAACCATGTAATCCAAAGTTCAAAGTTCATATTTTCAATCCTAAAGAAATATTCCAGCCTTTGAAACTCGTTACTCTACTTGATTTAATTCAATGCACAATTTCTGCACATTTGTGCATGTTCGAACGCAAAACGTGAACTCGTACAAATTTGTGCGCAAATGGTTTTAACGAGCCATCCAATGTTCCAATCGCATATTAACAGCACTAAACATGATACGAACCCTACCTATAAAAGAGATAGAACGCGCATCCAACTTTGAATATTAGCCCAAGGATCATCAAGGATAGTTGTGTTGATGGAGCTAAACCCCTTGCTTATTAAATTGAAGCAAGATACTTAGCTATTATAAGATGAACAATCACACAATTCTAAGTTTAATCTAACCTAGTAATTGTAATGAAAGGTAGAAGTGAAACAATTCAAGTAAACTTGCAAAGTTTCAAAAGAACAAAGTTTAAGGAAAAACCTCACTTTTAATATTTCAATCTTCTTTTTTTTTTCTTCAAATTCGTTTTACATGTTTGTAGCCCTTATATAGGCATGTAAACAACCTATTCCTTGAAGGAAAAGGTTTTATTCCTTATTCCCAAAGATACCTATATAGGAAAATCCTTAATTAAGGAGATTTCCTTTAAAATAAGACAACTAATGACAACTAATGACAACTCATCTTTGAAAAGTCAAAATTGACAACTAAGCAAAATGACAACTCATGACAACTAAGCATTCAAGCATGCCATGTCACATGCCATGTCATATGTTGACCATTGACCATTGACTTTGACTTGTTGACTATTTGACTTTGACTTGTTGACTTTGACTTGGAATATTTTTGAATCTTCTCACATCTTCTAGAATCTTCTTGAATCTTCCTTATTGACTCCAAAATAGGAAAATAAATCAAAATTCGTCCAATCAAGCTAATTAATTTCAGAATAGGAAATTAAGCTAATTAGCTTGAATTCTTCATATTCGGGCACTTTTGATCCCTTTTAGGGTTCATATTATTCCCTCTCTCTTGAAGATGATTCGCCCTCGAATCATAGCCATCTTCTAAAGTTGATAAATTTGCAAATCCTCCAGGGTCGAACACAAACTCCTTTGTTGAAAACTTCTCCTTTGAAATAATGATCCATATAAGTAGCTTCAACATAACTTGAACTTGATAGCACATTTGAAATATAGAACTTCTGTTCATGAACATGTAAGGATTGAATTCTTGTTGCTTCTTTCTAAACTTGAAACATGAATATCTCAAGTTCTTTTTTTGCTACTAGTGCAGCCTCCATAGATTTTGTTGTAGGCATAAAATACTTCAACTACATCATCAAATGGATCTTTATATGGCATAGAAGTCTGCAAATAACTTTCAAAACACTAGAAAAAGAAAGATTAAAATTATTAGTATAATCATGATGAATGACCAACTCTTGATCTTTCATGATGCTCCCAATCTCTAGGTTCTCCTTTCACTTATGCCTTGCTCATTTTCTCTCACCAGTTGATTTGTGCACATGTCTTCAATAACTGTCTTTGGTGGTGTAGTTTCAATTTGACACTCTTCCTCCCTGCTCTTCTCCTCAACTTGTTGCTCAAACCAATTTGGTAACTTTAACACCTTCATATTCCTTGGAATCACACACTGTTATTGTCTCCATATAAGAACCCACCTGCTTTTCAAACTCCAAAGCAAGTTCAATTACAACCTTCAAAGAGATAGAAGGTTCTAATTGCACTTCTTTCTTCAATCTCTAATATGAACCCTAAAAGGGATCAACAACGCCTGAATATGAAGAATTCAAGCTAATTAGCTTAATTTCCTATTCTGAAATTAATTAGCTTGATTGGACGAATTTTGATTTATTTTCCTATTTTGGAGTCAATAAGGAAGATTCAAGAAGATTCTAGAAGATGTGAGAAGATTCAAGAATTTTCCAAGTCAAAGTCAACAAGTCCAAGTCAAATGGTCAACAAGTCAAAGTCAATGGTCAATGGTCAACATATGACATGGCATGTGACATGGCATGCTTTATGCTTAGTTGTCATGAGTTGTCATATTGATTAGTTGTCATGAGTTGTCATTTTGCTTAGTTGTCATGAATTATAATGAGTTGTCAATTTTGACTTTTCAAAGATGAGTTGTCATTAGTTGTCATTAGTTGTCTTATTTTAAAGGAAATCTCCTTAATTAAGGATTTTCCTATATAGGTATCTTTAGGAATAAGGAATAGAACCTTTTCCTTTAAGGATTAGGTTGTTTGCGTGCCTATATAAAGGCTAACCCTATGACATACGAATTGAAGAAGATTGAAATATTAAAAGTGAGGTTTTTCCTTAAACTTTGTTCTTTTGAAACTTTGCAAGTTTACTTGAATTGTTTCACTTCTACCTTTCATTACAATTGCTAGGTTAGATTAAACTTAGAATTGTGTGATTGTTCATCCTATAATAGCTAAGTATCTTGCTTCAATTTAATAAGCAAGGGGTTTAGCTCCATCTTCACAACCTCATCTTGACGATCTTGGGCAACGATTTCAAAGTTGGATGCGCGTTCTATCTGGGTTATAGGTAGGGTTCGTATCAGTTTGGTATCAGAGCCAAACTTCAAGGTTTGGTTACGTATCTTTTTATTTTCATGTATTATCTATTCTTTTCTTCTTCTCAATTCTTTATAAATTGAAAAAAAAAAAAATTTTTTTTTGAGTGAAACACGAGAGCATTCACATCCTTGAGTGTAAACACGTAAGGGAGTGTTTTGTGAGGGTTTCTTTTCTATTTTTTCCTAAATTATCTTGGTGTATGGTTATTATGGACGTGCCTTATTTTCTTGGTGGGGATGATCCTTATGTTTATTTGGAATGGATGCAACAAACGGAGGAGATATTTGATTCTTTTGAATTAAGTGATTTCCAAAAGTGTAAACTTGCTTCTTGTAAATTTTTGGGTCATGCTGCTATATGGTGGGAAGATTTGATGACATCATGGAGAGAGAATAGGCATAGTGAGATTAAAAATTGGGAGATAATGAAGAGATTAATGACTAGACATTTTATTCCTTCTGAAGTTAGGGATAAATTTTGTCTTAAATTACAAAGGCTTAAACAAGGTGATGAATTATGTGTTGATGATTATGTTAAAAAGTTTAAGTTGTTTGTAATTGCAAGTGATGTAGGTGAATTTGAAAGGAGGAAAGTTGCAAAATTCATCAGTGGGCTTAAGTGTGATATTGCTAAGAGATTGAAGAAAGAAGTGCAATTAGAACCTTCTATCTCTTTAAAGGTTGTAATTGAACTTGCTTTGGAGTTTGAAAAACAAGTGGGTTCTAATGAGGAGACGATGACAGTGTGTGATTCCAAGGAACATGATGGTGTTAAAGTTACTGAATTGGGTTGAGCAACAAGTTGAGGAGAAGAGTAGGGAGGAAGAGCATCAAATTGAAACTCCATCACCAAAGATAGTTATTGAAGACATGTGCACTAATCAATTAGTGAGAGAAAATGAGCAAGGCATGAGTGAAAAGGAGAACCTAGAGATTGGGAGCATCATGAAAGATCAAGAGTTGATTATCCATTATGATTGCACTAATCATTTTAATGTTTCTTTTCCTAGTGACTTGAAATTTATTTTGCAGAGCTTTATGCCATACAAAGATCCATTTGATGATGTTATTGCAGTTCCTTATGTCCACAATGCAATTTATGAAGTCTTCATTTGTGCCAAGAAGAACTTGAGATATTCATGTTTCAAGTTTAGAAGGAAGCAACACAAATACAATCCTTGTAAGTTCGTGGAAACGAGTTCTACATTCGATCAAGTTCAAGCTATATTGAAGCTACTTCTGTGGATTCTTACTTCAAAGGAGAGGCTTTCAACAAAGGTGTTTGTATTTGACCCTGGAGGATTTGTAAATTTATCAACTCTAGAAGATGGCTATGATTCGAGGGCGAATCATCTTCAAGAGAGAGGGAATAATATGAACCCTAAAAGGGATCAACAACGCCTGAATATGAAGAATTCAAGCTAATTAGCTTAATTTCCTATTTTGAAATTAATTAGCTTGATTGGACGAATTTTGATTTATTTTCCTATTTTGGAGTCAATAAGGAAGATTCAAGAAGATTCTAGAAGATGTGAGAAGATTCAAGAATTTTCCAAGTCAAAGTCAACAAGTCCAAGTCAAATGGTCAACAAGTCAAAGTCAATGGTCAATGGTCAACATATGACATGGCATGTGACATGGCATGCTTTATGCTTAGTTGTCATGAGTTGTCATATTGATTAGTTGTCATGAGTTGTCATTTTGCTTAGTTGTCATGAATTATAATGAGTTGTCAATTTTGACTTTTCAAAGATGAGTTGTCATTAGTTGTCATTAGTTGTCTTATTTTAAAGGAAATCTCCTTAATTAAGGATTTTCCTATATAGGTATCTTTAGGAATAAGGAATAGAACCTTTTCCTTTAAGGATTAGGTTGTTTGCGTGCCTATATAAAGGCTAACCCTATGACATACGAATTGAAGAAGATTGAAATATTAAAAGTGAGGTTTTTCCTTAAACTTTGTTCTTTTGAAACTTTGCAAGTTTACTTGAATTGTTTCACTTCTACCTTTCATTACAATTGCTAGGTTAGATTAAACTTAGAATTGTGTGATTGTTCATCCTATAATAGCTAAGTATCTTGCTTCAATTTAATAAGCAAGGGGTTTAGCTCCATCTTCACAACCTCATCTTGACGATCTTGGGCAACGATTTCAAAGTGGATGCGCGTTCTATCTGGGTTATAGGTAGGGTTCGTATCAATCTCTTAGCAATATCACACTTAAGCCCACTGATGAATTTTGCAACTTTCCTCCTTTCAAATTCACCTACATCACTTGCAATTACAAACAACTTAAACTTTTTAATATAATCATTAACACATAACTCATCACCTTGTTTAAGCCTTTGTAATTTAAGACGAAATTTATCCCTAACTTCAGAAGGAATAAAATGTCTAGTCATTAATCTCTTCATTATCTCCCAATTTTTAATCTCACTATGCCTATTTTCTCTCCATGATGTCATCAAATCTTCCCACCATATAGCAGCATGACCAACAAATTGATTAGAAGCAAGTTTGCACTTTTTAAAATCACTTATCTTAAGAGAATCAAATATCTCCTCCATTTGTTGCACCCATTTTAAGTAAACAAAAGGATCATCCCCACCAAGAAAATAAGGCATGTCCATGTTAAAAAAATAATTTTTTGAAAAGATATAGAAAGAAAAAAAAAATCCTCACAAAGCACTCCCTTACGTGTTTACACTCAAGGATGTGAATGCTCTCGTGTTTCACTCAAAAAAAATTTTTTTTTTTTTTTTCAAATTATGAAGAATTGAGAAGAAGAAAAGAATAGATAATTCAAGAAAATAAAAGGATACGTAACCAAACCTTGAAGTTTGGCTCTGATACCAAACTGATACGAACCCTACCTATAAAAGAGATAGAACGCGCATCCAACTTTGAATATTAGCCCAAGGATCATCAAGGATAGTTGTGTTGATGGAGCTAAACCCCTTGCTTATTAAATTGAAGCAAGATACTTAGCTATTATAAGATGAACAATCACACAATTCTAAGTTTAATCTAACCTAGTAATTGTAATGAAAGGTAGAAGTGAAACAATTCAAGTAAACTTGCAAAGTTTCAAAAGAACAAAGTTTAAGGAAAAACCTCACTTTTAATATTTCAATCTTCTTTTTTTTTTCTTCAAATTCGTTTTACATGTTTGTAGCCCTTATATAGGCATGTAAACAACCTATTCCTTGAAGGAAAAGGTTTTATTCCTTATTCCCAAAGATACCTATATAGGAAAATCCTTAATTAAGGAGATTTCCTTTAAAATAAGACAACTAATGACAACTAATGACAACTCATCTTTGAAAAGTCAAAATTGACAACTAAGCAAAATGACAACTCATGACAACTAAGCATTCAAGCATGCCATGTCACATGCCATGTCATATGTTGACCATTGACTTTGACTTGTTGACTATTTGACTTTGACTTGTTGACTTTGACTTGGAATATTCTTGAATCTTCTCACATCTTCTAGAATCTTCTTGAATCTTCCTTATTGACTCCAAAATAGGAAAATAAATCAAAATTCGTCCAATCAAGCTAATTAATTTCAGAATAGGAAATTAAGCTAATTAGCTTGAATTCTTCATATTCGGGCACTTTTGATCCCTTTTAGGGTTCATATTAAAACACATATTCTAGCTTTTTGAACTCAGAAAATATAAGTGAGATTGTTGAATCCACAATTTTTGCACATTTGCGCCTGTTTGAACGTAAAATGTTAACTCGTGAAAAATTTATGCGCAAATTGTTTAAAACATGTAATCCAATGTTCCAAATACATATTTCCAATCCTAAAGACATATTCCTGCATTTAAAAATCTTAAATCTACCTGATTTAATTGAATTCACAATTTGTGCACATTTGCGCATGTTTGAACGCAAAACGTGAACTCGTGCAAATTTGTGCGCAAAAGGTTTCAGACAAGATATCTACTGTTTCAATCACATATGCACAGCACTAATTACATATTCTATCTTTTTAGACTCAAAAATATAAATGAGACTGTTGAATGCACAATTTTTGCACATTTGCGCCTGTCGGAACGCAAAATGTTAACTCGTGTAAAATTTATGCACAAATTGTTTTCAAATATGTAATCCAATGTTCCAACTGCATATTTTCAATCCCAATGACATATTCCAGCATTTAAAACTCATAAATCTACTTTGTCTAATTGAATGCACAATTTGGGCACATTTGTGCATGTTTGAACGGAAAACGTGAACTCGTGCAGATTTGTGCGCAAATGCAATGTTCCAATCATATATTCACAGCACTAATCGCATATTCATGCTTTTTAAACTCATTAATATAAATGTGATTGTGGAATGCACAATTTTTGCACATTTCCGCCTCTTTGAACTCAAAGAGTTGACTCGTGAAAATTTTTTGCACAAATTGTTTCAAACATGCAATCCAATGTTCCAACTGCATATTTTCAATCCTAAAGACATATTCCAGCTTTTGAAACTCGTAAATATACTTGATTTAATTGAATGCACAATTTGTGCTCATTTGCGCATGTTTGAACGCAAAACGCTAACTCGTGCAAATTTGTGCGCAAATGGTTTTAGACAAGATATCCAATGTTCCAATCACATATGCACAGCACTAAATCATATATTCAAGCATTTTAAACTCATTAATATAAATGCGATTGATGAATGCACAATTTTTGCACATTTGCGCCCCTCTTTGAACACAAAAATAGTATCTCGTGCAAAATTTATGCACAAATTGTTTAAACCGTGTAATACAAAGTTCCAACTACATAGTTTGAATCCTAAAGACATATTCCAGCCTTTGAAACTCTTGAATCTACTTGATTTAATTCAATGCACAATTTGTACACATTTGCGCATGTTTGAACGCAAAACGTGAACTCGTGCAAATTTGTGCGCAAATGGTTTTAACAAGCCGTCCAATGTTCCAATCTGATACTCACAGCACTAAACACATATTCTAGCTTTTTAAACTCAGAAATATAAGCGAGATTGTTGAATGCACAATTTTTGCACATGTTTGAACGTAAAATGTTAACTTGTATAAAATTTATGCACAAATTTTTTAAAACGTGTGATCCAATGTTCCAACTACATTTTCCCAATCCTAAGGACATATTCCAGCATTTAAAACTCTTAAATCTACTTGATTAAATTGAATTCACAATTTGTGCATGTTTGAACGCAAAACAATTTGTGCGCAAATGGTTTTAGACCAGATATCCACTGATCCAATTACATATGTACCAGAACTAATCACATATTCTAGCTTTTTAAACTTAAAAATATAAATGAGATTGTTGAACGCACATTTGTGCCTGTTTGAACGCAAAATGTTAACTCGTGAAAAATTTAAGCACAAATTGTTTCAAATATGTAATCCAATGTTCTAACTACATATTTTAAATCCCAATGACATATTCCGGCATTTCAAACTCGCAAATCTACTTGATCTAATTGAATGCGCAATTTGTGCTCATCTTGCGCATGTTTGAACAAAAAATGTGAACTCGTGCAAATTTGTGCGCAAATCGTTTTTTAGATATGCAATGTTCCCAATCACATATTCATAGCACTAATCAACATATTCATGCTTTTTAAACTCATCGATATAAATGAGATTGTTGAATGCACAATTTTTGCACATTTCCGCCTCTTTGAACTCAAAAAGTAAACCCGTGAACATTTTTCGCACAAATTCGTTCGAACATGTAATCCCATGCTCCAACTACATATTTTCAATCCTAAAGACATATTCCAGCTTTGAAAACTCGTAAATCTACTTGATTTAATTGAATGCACGATTTGTGCACATTTGCGCATGTTTGAACGCAAACATGAACTCGTGCAAATTTGTGCACAAATGCTTTAGACAGGATATCCAATGCTCCAATGACATATTCATAGCACTAATCATATATATATATATATATATTAAAGTATTTAATATAAATGAGATTTTTGAATGCATATTTCTTTGAACGTAAAATGTTAACTCGTGCAAAATTTATGCACAAATTGTTCAAACATGTAATCCAATGTTCCAACTACATATTTCAATCCTAAAGGCATATTCCATCCTTTAAAACCTGTAAATCTACTTTATTTAATTGAAATGCACAATTTGTGCACATTTGCGCAGGTTTGAAAGCAAAATGTGAACTCGTGCAAATTTGTGCGCAAATTGTTTTTAGACAAGATATCCATTATTCCAATCACATATTCACAGCACCAATCACATATTCGAGCATTCTGAACTAATTAATGTAAATGAGATTTTGAAATGCACAATTTTTGCACATTTGCTCCTCTTTGAACGCAAAATGTTAACTCGTGCAAAATTCTATGCACAAATTGTTTAAACCATGCAATCCAATGTTCCAACTACATATTTTCAATCCTAAAGACATATTCCAGCTTTAAAAACTCATAAATCTACTTGATTTAATTGAATGCACAATTGTGCACATTTGCGCATGTTTGAACGCAAAAGGTGAAACTCGTGCAAATTTGTGCGCAAATGGTTATGGACAAGATATCCAATGTTCCAATCGCATATTCATAGCACTAATCACATATTCTAGCTTTTTGAACTCATTAATATAAATGAGATTGTTGAATGCACAATTTTTGCACATTTGCGCTGTTTGAACGCAAAATGTTAACTCGTAAAAAGTTTATGCACAAATTGTTTAAAACATGTAATCCCAAGTTCCAACCACATTTTCCCAATCCTAAAGGCATATTCCAGCATTTAAAAACTCATAAATCTACTTGATTTAATTCAACCGCACAATTTGTGCACATTTGCGCATGTTTGAACGCAAAACGCGAAGTCGTGCAAATTTGTGCGCAAATGGTTTTAGACAAGATATCCAATGTTCCAATCACATATGCACAGTACTAATCATATATTCATGCATTTTAGATTCATTAATATAAATGAGATCGTTGAATGCACAATTTTGCACATTTGCAACTCTTTGAACGCAAAATGATTAACTCGTGCAAAATTTATGCACAAATTGTTTGAACCATGTAATCCCAAAGTTCAAAGTTCATATTTTCAATCCTAAAGAAATATTCCAGCCTTTGAAACTCGTTACTCTACTTGATTTAATTCAATGGCACAATTTCTGCACATTTGTGCATGTTCGAACGCAAAACGTGAACTCGTGCAAATTTGTGCGCAAATGGTTTTAACGAGCCATCCAATGTTTCCAATCGCATATTAACAGCACTAAACACATATCTAGCTTTTTGAACTCAGAAAATATAAGTGAGATTGTTGAATCCACAATTTTTGCACATTTGCGCCTGTTTGAACGTAAAATGTTAACTCGTGAAAAATTTATGCGCAAATTGTTTAAAACATGTAATCCAATGTTCCAAATACATATTTCCAATCCTAAAGACATATTCCTGCATTTAAAAATCTTAAATCTACCTGATTTAATTGAATTCACAATTTGTGCACATTTGCGCATGTTTGAACGCAAAACGTGAACTCGTGCAAATTTGTGCGCCAAAGGTTTCAGACAAGATATCTACTGTTTCAATCACATATGCACAGCACTAATTACATATTCTATCTTTTTAAACTCAAAAATATAAATGAGACTGTTTGAATGCACAATTTTTGCACATTTGCGCCTGTCGGAACGCAAAATGTTAACTCGTGTAAATTTATGCACAAATTGTTTCAAATATGTAATCCAATGTTCCAACTGCATATTTTCAATCCCAATGACATATTCCAGCATTTAAAACTCATAAATCTACTTTGTCTAATTGAATGCACAATTTGGCACATGTGTGCATGTTTGAACGGGAAAACGTGAACTCGTGCAGATTTGTGCGCAAATGCAATGTTCCAATCATATATTCACAGCACTAATCGCATATTCATGCTTTTTAAACTCATTAATATAAATGTGATTGTGGAATGCACAATTTTTGCACATTTCCCGCCTCTTTGAACTCAAAGAGTTGACTCGTGAAAATTTTTTGCACAATTGTTTCAAACATGCAATCCAATGTTCCCAACTGCATATTTTCAATCCTAAAGACATATTCCAGCTTTTGAAACTCGTAAATATACTTGATTTAATTGAATGCACAATTTGTGCTCTTTGCGCATGTTTGAACGCAAAATGCTAACTCGTGCAAATTTGTGCGCAAATGGTTTTAGACAAGATATCCAATGTTCCAATCACATATGCACAGCACTAATCATATATTCAAGCATTTTAAACTCATTAATATAAATGCGATTGATGAATGCACAATTTTTGCACATTTGCGCCCCTCTTTGAACACAAAATAGTATCTCGTGCAAAATTTATGCACAAATTGTTTAAACCGTGTAATACAAAGTTCCAACTACATAGTTTGAATCCTAAAGACATATTCCAGCCTTTGAAACTCTTGAATCTACTTGATTTAATTCAATGCACAATTTGTACACATTTGCGCATGTTTGAACGCAAAACGTGAACTCGTGCAAATTTGTGCGCAAATGGTTTTAACAAGCCGTCCAATGTTCCAATCTGATACTCACAGCACTAAACACATATTCCAGCTTTTTAAACTCAGAAATATAAGCGAGATTGTTGAATGCACAATTTTTGCACATGTTTGAACGTAAAATGTTAACTTGTATAAAATTTATGCACAAATTTTTTTAAAACGTGTGATCCAATGTTCCAACTACATTTTCCCAATCCTAAGGACATATTCCAGCATTAAAACTCTTAAATCTACTTGATTAAATTGAATTCACAATTTGTGCATGTTTGAACGCAAAACGTGAACTCGTGCAAATTTGTGCGCAAATGGTTTTAGACAAGATATCCACTGATCCAATTACATATGTACAGAACTAATCACATATTCTAGCTTTTAAACTTAAAAATATAAATGAGATTGTTGAACGCACATTTGTGCCTGTTGAACGCAAAATGTTAACTCGTGAAAAATTTAAGCACAAATTGTTTCAAATATGTAATCCAATGTTCTAACTACATATTTTAAATCCCAATGACATATTCCGGCATTTCAAACTCGCAAATCTACTTGATCTAATTGAATGCGCAATTTGTGCTCATTTGCGCATGTTTGAACAAAAAACGTGAACTCGTGCAAATTTGTGCGCAAATCGTTTTAGATATGCAATGTTCCAATCACATATTCATAGCACTAATCACATATTCATGCTTTTTAAACTCATCGATATAAATGAGATTGTTGATTGCACAATTTTTGCACATTTCCGCCTCTTTGAACTCAAAAAGTTAACCCGTGAACATTTTTCGCACAAATTCTTTCGAACATGTAATCCCATGCTCCAACTACATATTTTCAATCCTAAAGACATATTCCAGCTTTGAAAACTCGTAAATCTACTTGATTTAATTGAATGCACGATTTGTGCACATTTGCGCATGTTTGAACGCAAAACATGAACTCGTGCAAATTTGTGCACAAATGCTTTTAGACAGGATATCCAATGCTCCAATGACATATTCATAGCACTAATCATATATATATATATATATATAAAAGTATTTTAATATAAATGAGATTTTTGAATGCATATTTCTTTGAACGTAAAATGTTAACTCGTGCAAAATTTATGCACAAATTGTTCAAAACATGTAATCCAATGTTCCAACTACATATTTTCAATCCTAAAGGCATATTCCATCCTTTAAAAACCTGTAAATCTACTTTATTTAATTGAATGCACAATTTGTGCACATTTGCGCAGGTTTGAAAGCAAAATGTGAACTCGTGCAAATTTGTGCGCAAATTGTTTTTAGACAAGATATCCAATATTCCAATCACATATTCACAGCACCAATCACATATTCGAGCATTCTGAACTAATTAATGTAAATGAGATTTTGAAATGCACAATTTTTGCACATTTGCTCCTCTTTGAACGCAAAATGTTAACTCGTGCAAAATTTATGCACAAATTGTTTAAACCATGCAATCCAATGTTCCAACTACATATTTTCAATCCTAAAGACATATTCCAGCTTTAAAAACTCATAAATCTACTTGATTTAATTGAATGCACAATTTGTGCACATTTGCGCATGTTTGAACGCAAAAGGTGAACTCGTGCAAATTTGTGCGCAAAGGTTATGGACAAGATATCCAATGTTCCAATCGCATATTCATAGCACTAATCACATATTCTAGCTTTTTTGAACTCATTAATATAAATGAGATTGTTGAATGCACAATTTTTGCACATTTGCGCCTGTTTGAACGCAAAATGTTAACTCGTAAAAAGTTTATGCACAAATTGTTTAAAACATGTAATCCAATGTTCCAACCACATTTTCCCAATCCTAAAGGCATATTCCAGCATTTAAAACTCATAAATCTACTTGATTTAATTCAACGCACAATTTGTGCACATTTGCGCATGTTTGAAACGCAAAACGCGAAGTCGTGCAAATTTGTGCGCAAATGGTTTTAGACAAGATATCCAATGTTCCAATCACATATGCACAGTACTAATCATATATTCATGCATTTTAGATTCATTAATATAAATGAGATCGTTGAATGCACAATTTTTGCACATTTGCAACTCTTTGAACGCAAAATGTTAACTCGTGCAAAATTTATGCACAAATTGTTTGAACCATGTAATCCAAAGTTCAAAGTTCATATTTTCAATCCTAAAGAAATATTCCAGCCTTTGAAAACTCGTTACTCTACTTGATTTAATTCAATGCACAATTTCTGCACATTTGTGCATGTTCGAACGCAAAACGTGAACTCGTGCAAATTTGTGCGCAAATGGTTTTAACGAGCCATCCAATGTTCCAATCGCATATTAACAGCACTAAACACATATTCTAGCTTTTTGAACTCAGAAAATATAAGTGAGATTGTTGAATCCACAATTTTTGCACATTTGCGCCTGTTTGAACGTTAAATGTTAACTCGTGAAAAATTTATGCGGCAAATTGTTTAAAACATGTAATCCAATGTTCCAAATACATATTTCCAATCCTAAAGACATATTCCTGCATTTAAAAATCTTAAATCTACCTGATTTAATTGAATTCACAATTTGTGCACATTTGCGCATGTTTGAACGCAAAACGTGAACTCGTGCAAATTTGTGCGCAAAAGGTTTCAGACAAGATATCTACTGTTTCAATCACATATGCACAGCACTAATTACATATTCTATCTTTTTAAACTCAAAAATATAAATGAGACTGTTGAATGCACAATTTTTGCACATTTGCGCCTGTCGGAACGCAAAATGTTAACTCGTGTAAAATTTATGCACAAATTGTTTCAAATATGTAATCCAATGTTCCAACTGCATATTTTCAATCCCAATGACATATTCCAGCATTTAAAACTCATAAATCTACTTTGTCTAATTGAATGCACAATTTGGGCACATTTGTGCATGTTTGAACGGAAAACGTGAACTCGTGCAGATTTGTGCGCAAATGCAATGTTCCAATCATATATTCACAGCACTAATCGCATATTCCATGCTTTTTAAACTCATTAATATAAATGTGATTGTGGAATGCACAATTTTTGCACATTTCCGCCTCTTTGAACTCAAAGAGTTGACTCGTGAAAATTTTTTGCACAAATTGTTTCAAACATGCAATCCAATGTTCCAACTGCATATTTTCAATCCTAAAGACATATTCCAGCTTTTGAAACTCGTAAATATACTTGATTTAATTGAATGCACAATTTGTGCTCATTTGCGCATGTTTGAACGCAAAACGCTAACTCGTGCAAATTTGTGCGCAAATGGTTTTTAGACAAGATATCCAATGTTCCAATCACATATGCACAGCACTAATCATATATTCAAGCATTTTAAACTCATTAATATAAATGCGATTGATGAATGCACAATTTTTGCACATTTGCGCCCCTCTTTGAACACAAAATAGTATCTCGTGCAAAATTTATGCACAAATTGTTTAAACCGTGTAATACAAAGTTCCAACTACATAGTTTGAATCCTAAAGACATATTCCAGCCTTTGAAACTCTTGAATCTACTTGATTTAATTCAATGCACAATTTGTACACATTTGCGCATGTTTGAACGCAAAACGTGAACTCGTGCAAATTTGTGCGCAAATGGTTTTAACAAGCCGTCCAATGTTCCAATCTGATACTCACAGCACTAAACACATATTCTAGCTTTTTAAACTCAGAAATATAAGCGAGATTGTTGAATGCACAATTTTTGCACATGTTTGAACGTAAAATGTTAACTTGTATAAAATTTATGCACAAATTTTTTAAAACGTGTGATCCAATGTTCCAACTACATTTTCCCAATCCTAAGGACATATTCCAGCATTTAAAACTCTTAAATCTACTTGATTAAATTGAATTCACAATTTGTGCATGTTTGAACGCAAAACGTGAACTCGTGCAAATTTGTGCGCAAATGGTTTTAGACAAGATATCCACTGATCCAATTACATATGTACAGAACTAATCACATATTCTAGCTTTTTAAACTTAAAAATATAAATGAGATTGTTGAACGCACATTTGTGCCCTGTTTGAAACGCAAATGTTAACTCGTGAAAAATTTAAGCACAAATTGTTTCAAATATGTAATCCAATGTTCTAACTACATATTTTAAATCCCAATGACATATTCCGGCATTTCAAACTCGCAAATCTACTTGATCTAATTGAATGCGCAATTTGTGCTCATTTGCGCATGTTTGAACAAAAAACGTGAACTCGTGCAAATTTGTGCGCAAATCGTTTTTAGATATGCAATGTTCCAATCACATATTCATAGCACTAATCACATATTCATGCTTTTTAAACTCATCGATATAAATGAGATTGTTGAATGCACAATTTTTGCACATTTCCGCCTCTTTGAACTCAAAAAGTTAACCCGTGAACATTTTTTCGCACAAATTCGTTCGAACATGTAATCCATGCTCCAACTACATATTTTCAATCCTAAAGACATATTCCAGCTTTGAAAACTCGTAAATCTACTTGATTTAATTGAATGCACGATTTGTGCACATTTGCGCATGTTTGAACGCAAAACATGAACTCGTGCAAATTTGTGCACAAATGCTTTTAGACAGGATATCCAATGCTCCAATGACATATTCATAGCACTAATCATATATATATATTTAAAGTATTTTAATATAAATGAGATTTTTGAATGCATATTTCTTTGAACGTAAAATGTTAACTCGTGCAAAATTTATGCACAAATTGTTCAAAACATGTAATCCAATGTTCCAACTACATATTTTCAATCCTAAAGGCATATTCCATCCTTTAAAACCTGTAAATCTACTTTATTTAATTGAATGCACAATTTGTGCACATTTGCGCAGGTTTGAAAGCAAAATGTGAACTCGTGCAAATTTGTGCGCAAATTGTTTTAGACAAGATATCCAATATTCCAATCACATATTCACAGCACCAATCACATATTCGAGCATTCTGAACTAATTAATGTAAATGAGATTTTGAAATGCACAATTTTTGCACATTTGCTCCTCTTTGAACGCAAAATGTTAACTCGTGCAAAATTTATGCACAAATTGTTTAAACCATGCAATCCAATGTTCCAACTACATATTTTCAATCCTAAAGACATATTCCAGCTTTAAAAACTCATAATCTACTTGATTTAATTGAATGCTTGTGCACATTTGCGCATGTTTGAACGCAAAAGGTGAACTCGTGCAAATTTGTGCGCAAATGGTTATGGACAAGATATCCAATGTTCCAATCGCATATTCATAGCACTAATCACATATTCTAGCTTTTTGAACTCATTAATATAAATGAGATTGTTGAATGCACAATTTTTGCACATTTGCGCCTGTTTGAACGCAAAATGTTAACTCGTAAAAAGTTTATGCACAAATTGTTTTAAAACATGTAATCCAATGTTCCAACCACATTTTCCCAATCCTAAAGGCATATTCCAGCATTTAAAACTCATAAATCTACTTGATTTAATTCAACGCACAATTTGTGCACATTGCGCATGTTTGAACGCAAAACGCGAAGTCGTGCAAATTTGTGCGCAAATGGTTTTAGACAAGATATCCAATGTTCCAATCACATATGCACAGTACTAATCATATATTCATGCATTTTAGATTCATTAATATAAATGAGATCGTTGAATGCACAATTTTTGCACATTTGCAACTCTTTGAACGCAAAATGTTAACTCGTGCAAAATTTATGCACAAATTGTTTGAACCATGTAATCCAAAGTTCAAAGTTCATATTTCAATCCTAAAGAAATATTCCAGCCTTTGAAACTCGTTACTCTACTTGATTTAATTCAATGCACAATTTCTGCACATTTGTGCATGTTCGAACGCAAAACGTGAACCTCGTGCAAATTTGTGCGCAAATGGTTTTAAACGAGCCATCCAATGTTCCAATCGCATATTAACAGCACTAAACACATATTCTAGCTTTTTGAACTCAGAAAATATAAGTGAGATTGTTGAATCCACAATTTTTGCACATTTGCGCCTGTTTGAACGTAAAATGTTAACTCGTGAAAAATTTATGCGCAAATTGTTTAAAACATGTAATCCAATGTTCCAAATACATATTTCCAATCCTAAAGACATATTCCTGCATTTAAAAATCTTAATCTACCTGATTTAATTGAATTCACAATTTGTGCACATTTGCGCATGTTTGAACGCAAAACGTGAACTCGTGCAAATTTGTGCGCAAAAGGTTTCAGACAAGATATCTACTGTTTCAAATCACATATGCACAGCACTAATTACCATATTCTATCTTTTTAAACTCAAAAATATAAATGAGACTGTTGAATGCACAATTTTTGCACATTTGCGCCTGTCGGAACGCAAAATGTTTAACTCATGTAAAATTTATGCACAAATTGTTTCAAATATGTAATCCAATGTTCCAACTGCATATTTTCAATCCCAATGACATATTCCAGCATTTAAAACTCATAAATCTACTTTGTCTAATTGAATGCACAATTTGGGCACATTTGTGCATGTTTGAACGGAAAACGTGAACTCGTGCAGATTTGTGCGCAAATGCAATGTTCCAATCATATATTCACAGCACTAATCGCATATTCATGCTTTTTAAACTCATTAATATAAATGTGATTGTGGAATGCACAATTTTTGCACATTTCCGCCTCTTTGAACTCAAAGAGTTGACTCGTGAAAATTTTTTGCACAAATTGTTTCAAACATGCAATCCAATGTTCCAACTGCATATTTTCAATCCTAAAGACATATTCCAGCTTTTTGAAACTCGTAAATATACTTGATTTAATTGAATGCACAATTTGTGCTCATTTGCGCATGTTTGAACGCAAAACGCTAACTCGTGCAAATTTGTGCGCAAATGGTTTTAGACAAGATATCCAATGTTCCAATCACATATGCACAGCACTAACTCATATATTCAAGCATTTTAAACTCATTAATATAAATGCGATTGATGAATGCACAATTTTTGCACATTTGCGCCCCTCTTTGAACACAAAATAGTATCTCGTGCAAAATTTATGCACAAAATTGTTTAAACCGTGTAATACAAAGTTCCAACTACATAGTTTGAATCCTAAAGACATATTCCAGCCTTTGAAACTCTTGAATCTACTTGATTTAATTCAATGCACAATTTGTACACATTTGCGCATGTTTGAACGCAAAACGTGAACTCGTGCAAATTTGTGCGCAAATGGTTTTAACAAGCCGTCCAATGTTCCAATCTGATACTCACAGCACTAAACCACATATTCTAGCTTTTTAAACTCAGAAATATAAGCGAGATTGTTGAATGCACAATTTTTGCACATGTTTGAACGTAAAATGTTAACTTGTATAAAAATTTATGCACAAATTTTTTAAAAACGTGTGATCCAATGTTCCAACTACATTTTCCCAATCCTAAGGACATATTCCAGCATTTAAAACTCTTAAATCTACTTGATTAAATTGAATTCACAATTTGTGCATGTTTGAACGCAAAACGTGAACTCGTGCAAATTTGTGCGCAAATGGTTTTAGACAAGATATCCACTGATCCAATTACATATGTACAGAACTAATCACATATTCTAGCTTTTTAAAACTTAAAAAATATAAATGAGATTGTTGAACGCACATTTGTGCCTGTTTGAACGCAAAATGTTAACATCGTGAAAAATTTAAGCACAAATTGTTTCAAATATGTAATCCAATGTTCTAACTACATATTTTAAATCCCAATGACATATTCCGGCATTTCAAACTCGCAAATCTACTTGATCTAATTGAATGCGCAATTTGTGCTCATTTGCGCATGTTTGAACAAAAAACGTGAACTCGTGCAAATTTGTGCGCAAATCGTTTTTAGATATGCAATGTTCCAATCACATATTCATAGCACTAATCACATATTCATGCTTTTTAAACTCATCGATATAAATGAGATTGTTGAATGCACAATTTTTGCACATTTTCCGCCTCTTTGAACTCAAAAAGTTAACCCGTGAACATTTTTCGCACAAATTCGTTCGAAACATGTAATCCCATGCTCCAACTACATATTTTCAATCCTAAAGACATATTCCAGCTTTGAAAACTCGTAAATCTAACTTGATTTAATTGAATGCACGATTTGTGCACATTTGCGCATGTTTGAACGCAAAACATGAACTCGTGCAAATTTGTGCACAAATGCTTTTAGACAGGATATCCAATGCTCCAATGACATATTCATAGCACTAATCATATATATATATTAAAGTATTTTAATATAAATGAGATTTTTGAATGCATATTTCTTTGAACGTAAAATGTTAACTCGTGCAAAATTTATGCACAAATTGTTCAAAACATGTAATCCAATGTTCCAACTACATATTTTCAATCCTAAAGGCATATTCCATCCTTTAAAACCTGTAAATCTACTTTATTTAATTGAATGCACAATTTGTGCACATTTGCGCAGGTTTGAAGCAAAATGTGAACTCGTGCAAATTTGTGCGCAAATTGTTTTAGACAAGATATCCAATATTCCAATCACATATTCACAGCACCAATCACATATTCGAGCATTCTGAACTAATTAATGTAAATGAGATTTTGAAATGCACAATTTTTGCACATTTGCTCCTCTTTGAACGCAAAATGTTAACTCGTGCAAAATTTATGCACAAATTGTTTAAACCATGCAATCCAATGTTCCAACTACATATTTTCAATCCTAAAGACATATTCCAGCTTTAAAAACTCATAAATCTACTTGATTTAATTGAATGCACAATTGTGCACATTTGCGCATGTTTGAACGCAAAAGGTGAACTCGTGCAAATTTGTGCGCAAATGGTTATGGACAAGATATCCAATGTTCCAATCGCATATTCATAGCACTAATCACATATTCTAGCTTTTTGAACTCATTAATATAAATGAGATTGTTGAATGCACAATTTTTGCACATTTGCGCCTGTTTGAACGCAAAATGTTAACTCGTAAAAAGTTTATGCACAAATTGTTTAAAACATGTAATCCAATGTTCCAACCACATTTTCCCAATCCTAAAGGCATATTCCAGCATTTAAAACTCATAAATCTACTTGATTTAATTCAACGCACAATTTGTGCACATTTGCGCATGTTTGAACGCAAAACGCGAAGTCGTGCAAATTTGTGCGCAAATGGTTTTAGACAAGATATCCAATGTTCCCAATCACATATGCACAGTACTAATCATATATTCATGCATTTTAGATTCATTAATATAAATGAGATCGTTGAATGCACAATTTTTGCACATTTGCAACTCTTTGAACGCAAATGTTAACTCGTGCAAAATTTATGCACAAATTGTTTGAACCATGTAATCCAAAGTTCAAAGTTCATATTTTCATCCTAAAGAAATATTCCAGCCTTTGAAACTCGTTACTCTACTTGATTTAATTCAATGCACAATTTCTGCACATTTGTGCATGTTCGAACGCAAAACGTGAACTCGTGCAAATTTGTGCGCAAATGGTTTTAACGAGCCATCCAATGTTCCAATCGCATATTAACAGCACTAAACACATATTCTAGCTTTTTGAACTCAGAAAATATAAGTGAGATTGTTGAATCCACAATTTTTGCACATTTGCGCCTGTTTGAACGTAAAATGTTAACTCGTGAAAAATTTATGCGCAAATTGTTTAAAACATGTAATCCAATGTTCCAAATACATATTTCCAATCCTAAAGACATATTCCCTGCATTTAAAAATCTTAAATCTACCTGATTTAATTGAATTCACAATTTGTGCACATTTGCGCATGTTTGAACGCAAAACGTGAACTCGTGCAAATTTGTGCGCAAAAGGTTTTCAGACAAGATATCTACTGTTTCAATCACATATGCACAGCACTAATTACATATTCTATCTTTTTAAACTCAAAAATATAAATGAGACTGTTGAATGCACAATTTTTGCACATTTGCGCCTGTCGGAACGCAAAATGTTAACTCGTGTAAAATTTATGCACAAATTGTTTCAAATATGTAATCCAATGTTCCAACTGCATATTTTCAATCCCAATGACATATTCCAGCATTTAAAACTCATAAATCTACTTTGTCTAATTGAATGCACAATTTGGGCACATTTGTGCATGTTTGAACGGAAAACGTGAACTCGTGCAGATTTGTGCGCAAATGCAATGTTCCAATCATATATTCACAGCACTAATCGCATATTCATGCTTTTTAAACTCATTAATATAAATGTGATTGTGGAATGCACAATTTTTGCACATTTCCGCCTCTTTGAACTCAAAGAGTTGACTCGTGAAAATTTTTTGCACAAATTGTTTCAAACATGCAATCCAATGTTCCAACTGCATATTTTCAATCCTAAAGACATATTCCAGCTTTTGAAACTCGTAAATATACTTGATTTAATTGAATGCACAATTTGTGCTCATTTGCGCATGTTTGAACGCAAAACGCTAACTCGTGCAAATTTGTGCGCAAATGGTTTTAGACAAGATATCCAATGTTCCAATCACATATGCACAGCACTAATCATATATTCAAGCATTTTAAACTCATTAATATAAATGCGATTGATGAATGCACAATTTTTGCACATTTGCGCCCCCTCTTTGAACACAAAATAGTATCTCGTGCAAAATTTATGCACAAATTGTTTAAAACCGTGTAATACAAAGTTCCAACTACATAGTTTGAATCCTAAAGACATATTCCAGCCTTTGAAAACTCTTGAATCTACTTGATTTAATTCAATGCACAATTTGTACACATTTGCGCATGTTTGAACGCAAAACGTGAACTCGTGCAAATTTGTGCGCAAATGGTTTTAACAAGCCGTCCAATGTTCCAATCTGATACTCACAGCACTAAACACATATTCTAGCTTTTTAAACTCAGAAATATAAGCGAGATTGTTGAATGCACAATTTTTGCACATGTTTGAACGTAAAATGTTAACTTGTATAAAATTTATGCACAAATTTTTTAAAACGTGTGATCCAATGTTCCAACTACATTTTCCCAATCCTAAGGACATATTCCAGCATTTAAAACTCTTAAATCTACTTGATTAAATTGAATTCACAATTTGTGCATGTTTGAACGCAAAACGTGAACTCGTGCAAATTTGTGCGCAAATGGTTTTAGACAAGATATCCACTGATCCAATTACATATGTACAGAACTAATCACATATTCTAGCTTTTTAAACTTAAAAATATAAATGAGATTGTTGAACGCACATTTGTGCCTGTTTGAACGCAAAATGTTAACTCGTGAAAAATTTAAGCACAAATTGTTTCAAATATGTAATCCAATGTTCTAACTACATATTTTAAATCCCAATGACATATTCCGGCATTTCAAACTCGCAAATCTACTTGATCTAATTGAATGCGCAATTTGTGCTCATTTGCCGCATGTTTGAACAAAAAACGTGAACTCGTGCAAATTTGTGCGCAAATCATTTTTAGATATGCAATGTTCCAATCACATATTCATAGCACTAATCACATATTCATGCTTTTTAAACTCATCGATATAAATGAGATTGTTGAATGCACAATTTTTGCACATTTCCCGCCTCTTTGAACTCAAAAAGTTAACCCGTGAACATTTTTCGCACAAATTCGTTCGAACATGTAATCCCATGCTCCAACTACATATTTTCAATCCTAAAGACATATTCCAGCTTTGAAAACTCGTAAATCTACTTGATTTAATTGAATGCACGATTTGTGCACATTTGCGCATGTTTGAACGCAAAACATGAACTCGTGCAAATTTGTGCACAAATGCTTTTAGACAGGATATCCAATGCTCCAATGACATATTCATAGCACTAATCATATATATATATTAAAGTATTTTAATATAAATGAGATTTTTGAATGCATATTTCTTTGAACGTAAAATGTTAACTCGTGCAAAATTTATGCACAAATTGTTCAAAACATGTAATCCAATGTTCCAACTACATATTTTCAATCCTAAAGGCATATTCCATCCTTTAAAACCTGTAAATCTACTTTATTTAATTGAATGCACAATTTGTGCACATTTGCGCAGGTTTGAAAGCAAAATGTGAACTCGTGCAAATTTGTGCGCAAATTGTTTTAGACAAGATATCCAATATTCCAATCACATATTCACAGCACCAATCACATATTCGAGCATTCTGAACTAATTAATGTAAATGAGATTTTGAAATGCACAATTTTTGCACATTTGCTCCTCTTTGAACGCAAAATGTTAACTCGTGCAAAATTTATGCACAAATTGTTTAAACCATGCAATCCAATGTTCCAACTACATATTTTCAATCCTAAAGACATATTCCAGCTTTAAAAACTCATAAATCTACTTGATTTAATTGAATGCACAATTTGTGCACATTTGCGCATGTTTGAAACGCAAAAGGTGAACTCGTGCAAATTTGTGCGCAAATGGTTATGGACAAGATATCCAATGTTCCAATCGCATATTCATAGCACTAATCACATATTCTAGCTTTTTGAACTCATTAATATAAATGAGATTGTTGAATGCACAATTTTTGCACATTTGCGCCTGTTTGAACGCAAAATGTTAACTCGTAAAAAGTTTATGCACAAATTGTTTAAAACATGTAATCCAATGTTCCAACCACATTTTCCCAATCCTAAAGGCATATTCCAGCATTTAAAACTCATAAATCTACTTGATTTAATTCAACGCACAATTTGTGCACATTTGCGCATGTTTGAACGCAAAACGCGAAGTCGTGCAAATTTGTGCGCAAATGGTTTTAGACAAGATATCCAATGTTCCAATCACATATGCACAGTACTAATCATATATTCATGCATTTTAGATTCATTAATATAAATGAGATCGTTGAATGCACAATTTTTGCACATTTGCAACTCTTTGAACGCAAAATGTTAACTCGTGCAAAATTTAT
Source organism: Mallotus nudiflorus (assembly GCA_947683625.1). Classification (NCBI taxonomy): domain Eukaryota; kingdom Viridiplantae; phylum Streptophyta; class Magnoliopsida; order Malpighiales; family Euphorbiaceae; genus Mallotus; species Mallotus nudiflorus. Next base: position 33,971 of record CANTUR010001904.1, read on the forward strand.
GCACAAATTGTTTGAACCATGTAATCCAAAGTTCAAAGTTCATATTTTCAATCCTAAAGAAATATTCCAGCCTTTGAAACTCGTTACTCTACTTGATTTAATTCAATGCACAATTTCTGCACATTTGTGCATGTTCGAACGCAAAACGTGAACTCGTGCAAATTTGTGCGCAAATGGTTTTAACGAGCCATCCAATGTTCCAATCGCATATTAACAGCACTAAACACATATTCTAGCTTTTTGAACTCAGAAAATATAAGTGAGATTGTTGAATCCACAATTTTTGCACATTTGCGCCTGTTTGAACGTAAAATGTTAACCTCGTGAAAAATTTATGCGCAAATTGTTTAAAACATGTAATCCAATGTTCCAAATACATATTTCCAATCCTAAAGACATATTCCTGCATTTAAAAATCTTAAATCTACCTGATTTAATTGAATTCACAATTTGTGCACATTTGCGCATGTTTGAACGCAAAACGTGAACTCGTGCAAATTTGTGCGCAAAAGGTTTCAGACAAGATATCTACTGTTTCAATCACATATGCACAGCACTAATTACATATTCTATCTTTTTAAACTCAAAAATATAAATGAGACTGTTGAATGCACAATTTTTGCACATTTGCGCCTGTCGGAACGCAAAATGTTAACTCGTGTAAAATTTATGCACAAATTGTTTCAAATATGTAATCCAATGTTCCAACTGCATATTTTCAATCCCAATGACATATTCCAGCATTTAAAACTCATAAATCTACTTTGTCTAATTGAATGCACAATTTGGGCACATTTGTGCATGTTTGAACGGAAAACGTGAACTCGTGCAGATTTGTGCGCAAATGCAATGTTCCAATCATATATTCACAGCACTAATCGCATATTCATGCTTTTTAAACTCATTAATATAAATGTGATTGTGGAATGCACAATTTTTGCACATTTCCGCCTCTTTGAACTCAAAGAGTTGACTCGTGAAAATTTTTTGCACAAATTGTTTCAAACATGCAATCCAATGTTCCAACTGCATATTTTCAATCCTAAAGACATATTCCAGCTTTTGAAACTCGTAAATATACTTGATTTAATTGAATGCACAATTTGTGCTCATTTGCGCATGTTTGAACGCAAAACGCTAACTCGTGCAAATTTGTGCGCAAATGGTTTTAGACAAGATATCCAATGTTCCAATCACATATGCACAGCACTAATCATATATTCAAGCATTTTAAACTCATTAATATAAATGCGATGATGAATGCACAATTTTTGCACATTTGCGCCCCTCTTTGAACACAAAATAGTATCTCGTGCAAAATTTATGCACAAATTGTTTAAACCGTGTAATACAAAGTTCCAACTACATAGTTTGAATCCTAAAGACATATTCCAGCCTTTGAAACTCTTGAATCTACTTGATTTAATTCAATGCACAATTTGTACACATTTGCGCATGTTTGAACGCAAAACGTGAACTCGTGCAAATTTGTGCGCAAATGGTTTTAACAAGCCGTCCAATGTTCCAATCTGATACTCACAGCACTAAACACATATTCTAGCTTTTTAAACTCAGAAATATAAGCGAGATTGTTGAATGCACAATTTTTGCACATGTTTGAACGTAAAATGTTAACTTGTATAAAATTTATGCACAAATTTTTTAAAACGTGTGATCCAATGTTCCAACTACATTTTCCCAATCCTAAGGACATATTCCAGCATTTAAAACTCTTAAATCTACTTGATTAAATTGAATTCACAATTTGTGCATGTTTGAACGCAAAACGTGAACTCGTGCAAATTTGTGCGCAAATGGTTTTAGACAAGATATCCACTGATCCAATTACATATGTACAGAACTAATCACATATTCTAGCTTTTTAAACTTAAAAATATAAATGAGATTGTTGAACGCACATTTGTGCCTGTTTGAACGCAAAATGTTAACTCGTGAAAAATTTAAGCACAAATTGTTTCAAATATGTAATCCAATGTTCTAACTACATATTTTAAATCCCAATGACATATTCCGGCATTTCAAACTCCGCAAATCTACTTGATCTAATTGAATGCGCAATTTGTGCTCATTTGCGCATGTTTGAACAAAAAACGTGAACTCGTGCAAATTTGTGCGCAAATCGTTTTTAGATATGCAATGTTCCAATCACATATTCATAGCACTAATCACATATTCATGCTTTTTAAACTCATCGATATAAATGAGATTGTTGAATGCACAATTTTTGCACATTTCCGCCTCTTTGAACTCAAAAAGTTAACCCGTGAACATTTTTCGCACAAATTCGTTCGAACATGTAATCCCATGCTCCAACTACATATTTTCAATCCTAAAGACATATTCCAGCTTTGAAAACTCGTAAATCTACTTGATTTAATTGAATGCACGATTTGTGCACATTTGCGCATGTTTGAACGCAAAACATGAACTCGTGCAAATTTGTGCACAAATGCTTTTAGACAGGATATCCAATGCTCCAATGACATATTCATAGCACTAATCATATATATATATTAAAGTATTTTAATATAAATGAGATTTTTGAATGCATATTTCTTTGAACGTAAAATGTTAAACTCGTGCAAAATTTATGCACAAATTGTTCAAAACATGTAATCCAATGTTCCAACTACATATTTTCAATCCTAAAGGCATATTCCATCCTTTAAAACCTGTAAATCTACTTTATTTAATTGAATGCACAATTTGTGCACATTTGCGCAGGTTTGAAAGCAAAATGTGAACTCGTGCAAATTTGTGCGCAAATTGTTTTAGACAAGATATCCAATATTCCAATCACATATTCACAGCACCAATCACATATTCGAGCATTCTGAACTAATTAATGTAAATGAGATTTTGAAATGCACAATTTTTGCACATTTGCTCCTCTTTGAACGCAAAATGTTAACTCGTGCAAAATTTATGCACAAATTGTTTAAACCATGCAATCCAATGTTCCAACTACATATTTTCAATCCTAAAGACATATTCCAGCTTTAAAAACTCATAAATCTACTTGATTTAATTGAATGCACAATTTGTGCACATTTGCGCATGTTTGAACGCAAAAGGTGAACTCGTGCAAATTTGTGCGCAAATGGTTATGGACAAGATATCCAATGTTCCAATCGCATATTCATAGCACTAATCACATATTCTAGCTTTTTGAACTCATTAATATAAATGAGATTGTTGAATGCACAATTTTTGCACATTTGCGCCTGTTTGAACGCAAAATGTTAACTCGTAAAAAGTTTATGCACAAATTGTTTAAAACATGTAATCCAATGTTCCAACCACATTTTCCCAATCCTAAAGGCATATTCCAGCATTTAAAACTCATAAATCTACTTGATTTAATTCAACGCACAATTTGTGCACATTTGCGCATGTTTGAACGCAAAACGCGAAGTCGTGCAAATTTGTGCGCAAATGGTTTTAGACAAGATATCCAATGTTCCAATCACATATGCACAGTACTAATCATATATTCATGCATTTTAGATTCATTAATATAAATGAGATCGTTGAATGCACAATTTTTGCACATTTGCAACTCTTTGAACGCAAAATGTTAACTCGTGCAAAATTTATGCACAAATTGTTTGAACCATGTAATCCAAAGTTCAAAGTTCATATTTTCAATCCTAAAGAAATATTCCAGCCTTTGAAACTCGTTACTCTACTTGATTTAATTCAATGCACAATTTCTGCACATTTGTGCATGTTCGAACGCAAAACGTGAACTCGTGCAAATTTGTGCGCAAATGGTTTTAACGAGCCATCCAATGTTCCAATCGCATATTAACAGCACTAAACACATATTCTAGCTTTTTGAACTCAGAAAATATAAGTGAGATTGTTGAATCCACAATTTTTGCACATTTGCGCCTGTTTGAACGTAAAATGTTAACTCGTGAAAAATTTATGCGCAAATTGTTTAAAAACATGTAATCCAATGTTCCAAATACATATTTCCAATCCTAAAGACATATTCCTGCATTTAAAAATCTTAAATCTACCTGATTTAATTGAATTCACAATTTGTGCACATTTGCGCATGTTTGAACGCAAAACGTGAACTCGTGCAAATTTGTGCGCAAAAGGTTTCAGACAAGATATCTACTGTTTCAATCACATATGCACAGCACTAATTACATATTCTATCTTTTTAAACTCAAAAATATAAATGAGACTGTTGAATGCACAATTTTTGCACATTTGCGCCTGTCGGAACGCAAAATGTTAACTCGTGTAAAATTTATGCACAAATTGTTTCAAATATGTAATCCAATGTTCCAACTGCATATTTTCAATCCCAATGACATATTCCAGCATTTAAAACTCATAAATCTACTTTGTCTAATTGAATGCACAATTTGGGCACATTTGTGCATGTTTGAACGGAAAACGTGAACTCGTGCAGATTTGTGCGCAAATGCAATGTTCCAATCATATATTCACAGCACTAATCGCATATTCATGCTTTTTAAACTCATTAATATAAATGTGATTGTGGAATGCACAATTTTTGCACATTTCCGCCTCTTTGAACTCAAAGAGTTGACTCGTGAAAATTTTTTGCACAAATTGTTTCAAACATGCAATCCAATGTTCCAACTGCATATTTTCAATCCTAAAGACATATTCCAGCTTTTGAAACTCGTAAATATACTTGATTTAATTGAATGCACAATTTGTGCTCATTTGCGCATGTTTGAACGCAAAACGCTAACTCGTGCAAATTTGTGCGCAAATGGTTTTAGACAAGATATCCAATGTTCCAATCACATATGCACAGCACTAATCATATATTCAAGCATTTTAAACTCATTAATATAAATGCGATTGATGAATGCACAATTTTTGCACATTTGCGCCCCTCTTTGAACACAAAATAGTATCTCGTGCAAAATTTATGCACAAATTGTTTAAACCGTGTAATACAAAGTTCCAACTACATAGTTTGAATCCTAAAGACATATTCCAGCCTTTGAAACTCTTGAATCTACTTGATTTAATTCAATGCACAATTTGTACACATTTGCGCATGTTTGAACGCAAAACGTGAACTCGTGCAAATTTGTGCGCAAATGGTTTTAACAAGCCGTCCAATGTTCCAATCAGATACTCACAGCACTAAACACATATTCTAGCTTTTTAAACTCAGAAATATAAGCGAGATTGTTGAATGCACAATTTTTGCTCATGTTTGAACGTAAAATGTTAACTTGTATAAAATTTATGCACAAATTTTTTAAAACGTGTGATCCAATGTTCCAACTACATTTTCCCAATCCTAAGGACATATTCCAGCATTTAAAACTCTTAAATCTACTTGATTAAATTGAATTCACAATTTGTGCATGTTTGAACGCAAAACGTGAACTCGTGCAAATTTGTGCGCAAATGGTTTTAGACAAGATATCCACTGATCCAATTACATATGTACAGAACTAATCACATATTCTAGCTTTTTAAACTTAAAAATATAAATGAGATTGTTGAACGCACATTTGTGCCTGTTTGAACGCAAAATGTTAACTCGTGAAAAATTTAAGCACAAATTGTTTCAAATATGTAATCCAATGTTCTAACTACATATTTTAAATCCCAATGACATATTCCGGCATTTCAAACTCGCAAATCTACTTGATCTAATTGAATGCGCAATTTGTGCTCATTTGCGCATGTTTGAACAAAAAAACGTGAACTCGTGCAAATTTGTGCGCAAATCGTTTTTAGATATGCAATGTTCCAATCACATATTCATAGCACTAATCACATATTCATGCTTTTTAAACTCATCGATATAAATGAGATTGTTGAATGCACAATTTTTGCACATTTCCGCCTCCTTGAACTCAAAAAGTTAACCCGTGAACATTTTTCGCACAAATTCGTTCGAACATGTAATCCCATGCTCCAACTACATATTTTCAATCCTAAAGACATATTCCAGCTTTGAAAACTCGTAAATCTACTTGATTTAATTGAATGCACGATTTGTGCACATTTGCGCATGTTTGAACGCAAAACATGAACTCGTGCAAATTTGTGCACAAATGCTTTTAGACAGGATATCCAATGCTCCAATGACATATTCATAGCACTAATCATATATATATATTAAAGTATTTTAATATAAATGAGATTTTTGAATGCATATTTCTTTGAACGTAAAATGTTAACTCGTGCAAAATTTATGCACAAATTGTTCAAAACATGTAATCCAATGTTCCAACTACATATTTTCAATCCTAAAGGCATATTCCATCCTTTAAAACCTGTAAATCTACTTTATTTAATTGAATGCACAATTTGTGCACATTTGCGCAGGTTTGAAAGCAAAATGTGAACTCGTGCAAATTTGTGCGCAAATTGTTTTAGACAAGATATCCAATATTCCAATCACATATTCACAGCACCAATCACATATTCGAGCATTCTGAACTAATTAATGTAAATGAGATTTTGAAATGCACAATTTTTGCACATTTGCTCCTCTTTGAACGCAAAATGTTAACTCGTGCAAAATTTATGCACAAATTGTTTAAACCATGCAATCCAATGTTCCAACTACATATTTTCAATCCTAAAGACATATTCCAGCTTTAAAAACTCATAAATCTACTTGATTTAATTGAATGCACAATTTGTGCACATTTGCGCATGTTTGAACGCAAAAGGTGAACTCGTGCAAATTTGTGCGCAAATGGTTATGGACAAGATATCCAATGTTCCAATCGCATATTCATAGCACTAATCACATATTCTAGCTTTTTGAACTCATTAATATAAATGAGATTGTTGAATGCACAATTTTTGCACATTTGCGCCTGTTTGAACGCAAAATGTTAACTCGTAAAAAGTTTATGCACAAATTGTTTAAAACATGTAATCCAATGTTCCAACCACATTTTCCCAATCCTAAAGGCATATTCCAGCATTTAAAACTCATAAATCTACTTGATTTAATTCAACGCACAATTTGTGCACATTTGCGCATGTTTGAACGCAAAACGCGAAGTCGTGCAAATTTGTGCGCAAATGGTTTTAGACAAGATATCCAATGTTCCAATCACATATGCACAGTACTAATCATATATTCATGCATTTTAGATTCATTAATATAAATGAGATCGTTGAATGCACAATTTTTGCACATTTGCAACTCTTTGAACGCAAAATGTTAACTCGTGCAAAATTTATGCACAAATTGTTTGAACCATGTAATCCAAAGTTCAAAGTTCATATTTTCAATCCTAAAGAAATATTCCAGCCTTTGAAACTCGTTACTCTACTTGATTTAATTCAATGCACAATTTCTGCACATTTGTGCATGTTCGAACGCAAAACGTGAACTCGTGCAAATTTGTGCGCAAATGGTTTTAACGAGCCATCCAATGTTCCAATCGCATATTAACAGCACTAAACACATATTCTAGCTTTTTGAACTCAGAAAATATAAGTGAGATTGTTGAATCCACAATTTTTGCACATTTGCGCCTGTTTGAACGTAAAATGTTAACTCGTGAAAAATTTATGCGCAAATTGTTTAAAACATGTAATCCAATGTTCCAAATACATATTTCCAATCCTAAAGACGTATTCCTGCATTTAAAAATCTTAAATCTACCTGATTTAATTGAATTCACAATTTGTGCACATTTGCGCATGTTTGAACGCAAAACGTGAACTCGTGCAAATTTGTGCGCAAAAGGTTTCAGACAAGATATCTACTGTTTCAATCACATATGCACAGCACTAATTACATATTCTATCTTTTTAAACTCAAAAATATAAATGAGACTGTTGAATGCACAATTTTTGCACATTTGCGCCTGTCGGAACGCAAAATGTTAACTCGTGTAAAATTTATGCACAAATTGTTTCAAATATGTAATCCAATGTTCCAACTGCATATTTTCAATCCCAATGACATATTCCAGCATTTAAAACTCATAAATCTACTTTGTCTAATTGAATGCACAATTTGGGCACATTTGTGCATGTTTGAACGGAAAACGTGAACTCGTGCAGATTTGTGCGCAAATGCAATGTTCCAATCATATATTCACAGCACTAATCGCATATTCATGCTTTTTAAACTCATTAATATAAATGTGATTGTGGAATGCACAATTTTTGCACATTTCCGCCTCTTTGAACTCAAAGAGTTGACTCGTGAAAATTTTTTGCACAAATTGTTTCAAACATGCAATCCAATGTTCCAACTGCATATTTTCAATCCTAAAGACATATTCCAGCTTTTGAAACTCGTAAATATACTTGATTTAATTGAATGCACAATTTGTGCTCATTTGCGCATGTTTGAACGCAAAACGCTAACTCGTGCAAATTTGTGCGCAAATGGTTTTAGACAAGATATCCAATGTTCCAATCACATATGCACAGCACTAATCATATATTCAAGCATTTTAAACTCATTAATATAAATGCGATTGATGAATGCACAATTTTTGCACATTTGCGCCCCTCTTTGAACACAAAATAGTATCTCGTGCAAAATTTATGCACAAATTGTTTAAAACCGTGTAATACAAAGTTCCAACTACATAGTTTGAATCCTAAAGACATATTCCAGCCTTTGAAACTCTTGAATCTACTTGATTTAATTCAATGCACAATTTGTACACATTTGCGCATGTTTGAACGCAAAACGTGAACTCGTGCAAAATTTGTGCGCAAATGGTTTTAAACAAGCCGTCCAATGTTCCAATCTGATACTCACAGCACTAAACACATATTCTAGCTTTTTAAACTCAGAAATATAAGCGAGATTGTTGAATGCACAATTTTTGCACATGTTTGAACGTAAAATGTTAACTTGTATAAAATTTATGCACAAATTTTTTAAAACGTGTGATCCAATGTTCCAACTACATTTTCCCCAATCCTAAGGACATATTCCAGCATTTAAAACTCTTAAATCTACTTGATTAAATTGAATTCACAATTTGTGCATGTTTGAACGCAAAACGTGAACTCGTGCAAATTTGTGCGCAAATGGTTTTAGACAAGATATCCACTGATCCAATTACATATGTACAGAACTAATCACATATTCTAGCTTTTTAAACTTAAAAATATAAATGAGATTGTTGAACGCACATTTGTGCCTGTTTGAACGCAAAATGTTAACTCGTGAAAAATTTAAGCACAAATTGTTTCAAATATGTAATCCAATGTTCTAACTACATATTTTAAATCCCAATGACATATTCCCGGCATTTCAAACTCGCAAATCTACTTGATCTAATTGAATGCGCAATTTGTGCTCATTTGCGCATGTTGAACAAAAAACGTGAACTCGTGCAAATTTGTGCGCAAATCGTTTTTAGATATGCAATGTTCCAATCACATATTCATAGCACTAATCACATATTCATGCTTTTTAAACTCATCGATATAAATGAGATTGTTGAATGCACAATTTTTGCACATTTCCGCCTCTTTGAACTCAAAAGTTAACCCGTGAACATTTTTCGCACAAATTCTTTCGAACATGTAATCCCATGCTCCAACTACATATTTTCAATCCTAAAGACATATTCCAGCTTTGAAAACTCGTAAATCTACTTGATTTAATTGAATGCACGATTTGTGCACATTTGCGCATGTTTGAACGCAAAACATGAACTCGTGCAAATTTGTGCACAAATGCTTTTAGACAGGATATCCAATGCTCCAATGACATATTCATAGCACTAATCATATATATATATTAAAGTATTTTAATATAAATGAGATTTTTTGAATGCATATTTCTTTGAACGTAAAATGTTAACTCGTGCAAAATTTATGCACAAATTGTTCAAAACATGTAATCCAATGTTCCAACTACATATTTTCAATCCTAAAGGCATATTCCATCCTTTAAAACCTGTAAATCTACTTTATTTAATTGAATGCACAATTTGTGCACATTTGCGCAGGTTTGAAAGCAAAATGTGAACTCGTGCAAATTTGTGCGCAAATTGTTTTAGACAAGATATCCAATATTCCAATCACATATTCACAGCACCAATCACATATTCGAGCATTCTGAACTAATTAATGTAAATGAGATTTTGAAATGCACAATTTTTGCACATTTGCTCCTCTTTGAACGCAAAATGTTAACTCGTGCAAAATTTATGCACAAATTGTTTAAACCATGCAATCCAATGTTCCAACTACATATTTTCAATCCTAAAGACATATTCCAGCTTTAAAAACTCATAAATCTACTTGATTTAATTGAATGCACAATTTGTGCACATTTGCGCATGTTTGAACGCAAAAGGTGAACTCGTGCAAATTTGTGCGCAAATGGTTATGGACAAGATATCCAATGTTCCAATCGCATATTCATAGCACTAATCACATATTCTAGCTTTTTGAACTCATTAATATAAATGAGATTGTTGAATGCACAATTTTTGCACATTTGCGCCTGTTTGAACGCAAAATGTTAACTCGTAAAAAGTTTATGCACAAATTGTTTAAAACATGTAATCCAATGTTCCAACCACATTTTCCCAATCCTAAAGGCATATTCCAGCATTTAAAACTCATAAATCTACTTGATTTAATTCAACGCACAATTTGTGCACATTTGCGCATGTTTGAACGCAAAACGCGAAGTCGTGCAAATTTGTGCGCAAATGGTTTTAGACAAGATATCCAATGTTCCAATCACATATGCACAGTACTAATCATATATTCATGCATTTTAGATTCATTAATATAAATGAGATCGTTGAATGCACAATTTTTGCACATTTGCAACTCTTTGAACGCAAAATGTTAACTCGTGCAAAATTTTATGCACAAATTGTTTGAACCATGTAATCCAAAGTTCAAAGTTCATATTTTCAATCCTAAAGAAATATTCCAGCCTTTGAAACTCGTTACTCTACTTGATTTAATTCAATGCACAATTTCTGCACATTTGTGCATGTTCGAACGCAAAACGTGAACTCGTGCAAATTTGTGCGCAAATGGTTTTAACGAGCCATCCAATGTTCCAATCGCATATTAACAGCACTAAACACATATTCTAGCTTTTTGAACTCAGAAAATATAAGTGAGATTGTTGAATCCCACAATTTTTGCACATTTGCGCCTGTTTGAACGTAAAATGTTAACTCGTGAAAAATTTATGCGCAAATTGTTTAAAACATGTAATCCAATGTTCCAAATACATATTTCCAATCCTAAAGACATATTCCTGCATTTAAAAATCTTAAATCTACCTGATTTAATTGAATTCACAATTTGTGCACATTTGCGCATGTTTGAACGCAAAACGTGAACTCGTGCAAATTTGTGCGCAAAAGGTTTCAGACAAGATATCTACTGTTTCAATCACATATGCACAGCACTAATTACATATTCTATCTTTTTAAACTCAAAAATATAAATGAGACTGTTGAATGCACAATTTTTGCACATTTGCGCCTGTCGGAAAAATGTTAACTCGTGTAAAATTTATGCACAAATTGTTTCAAATATGTAATCCAATGTTCCAACTGCATATTTTCAATCCCAATGACATATTCCAGCATTTAAAAACTCTAAATCTACTTTGTCTAATTGAATGCACAATTTGGGCACATTTGTGCATGTTTGAACGGAAAACGTGAACTCGTGCAGATTTGTGCGCAAATGCAATGTTCCAATCATATATTCACAGCACTAATCGCATATTCATTGCTTTTTAAACTCATTAATATAAATGTGATTGTGGAATGCACAATTTTTGCACATTTCCGCCTCTTTGAACTCAAAGAGTTGACTCGTGAAAATTTTTTGCACAAATTGTTTCAAACATGCAATCCAATGTTCCAACTGCATATTTTCAATCCTAAAGACATATTCCAGCTTTTGAAACTCGTAAATATACTTGATTTAATTGAATGCACAATTTGTGCTCATTTGCGCATGTTTGAACGCAAAACACTAACTCGTGCAAATTTGTGCGCAAATGGTTTTAGACAAGATATCCAATGTTCCAATCACATATGCACAGCACTAATCATATATTCAAGCATTTTAACTCATTAATATAAATGCGATTGATGAATGCACAATTTTTGCACATTTGCGCCCCTCTTTGAACACAAAATAGTATCTCGTGCAAAATTTATGCACAAATTGTTTAAACCGTGTAATACAAAGTTCCAAACTACATAGTTTGAATCCTAAAGACATATTCCAGCCTTTGAAACTCTTGATCTACTTGTTTAATTCAATGCACAATTTGTACACATTTGCGCATGTTTGAACGCAAAACGTGAACTCGTGCAAATTTGTGCGCAAATGGTTTTAACAAGCCGTCCAATGTTCCAATCTGATACTCACAGCACTAAACACATATTCTAGCTTTTTAAACTCAGAAATATAAGCGAGATTGTTGAATGCACAATTTTTGCACATGTTTGAACGTAAAATGTTAACTTGTATAAAATTTATGCACAAATTTTTTAATAACGTGTGATCCAATGTTCCAACTACATTTTCCCAATCCTAAGGACATATTCCAGCATTTAAAACTCTTAAATCTACTTGATTAAATTGAATTCACAATTTGTGCATGTTTGAACGCAAAACGTGAACTCGTGTAAATTTTGTGCGCAAATGGTTTTAGACAAGATATCCACTGATCCAATTACATATGTACAGAACTAATCACATATTCTAGCTTTTTTAAACTTAAAAATATAAATGAGATTGTTGAACGCTCATTTGTGCCTGTTTGAAACGCAAAATGTTAACTCGTGAAAAATTTAAGCACAAATTGTTTCAAATATGTAATCCAATGTTCTAACTACATATTTTTAAATCCCAATGACATATTCCGGCATTTCAAACTCGCAAATCTACTTGATCTAATTGAATGCGCAATTTGTGCTCATTTGCGCATGTTTGAACAAAAAACGTGAACTCGTGCAAATTTGTGCGCAAATCGTTTTTAGATATGCAATGTTCCAATCACATATTCATAGCACTAATACAATATTCATGCTTTTTTAAACTCATCGATATAAATGAGATTGTTGAATGCACAATTTTTGCACAATTCCGCCTCTTTGAACTCAAAAAGTTAACCCGTGAACATTTTTCGCACAAATTCGTTCGAACATGTAATCCCATGCTCCAACTACATATTTTCAATCCTAAAGACATATTCCAGCTTTGAAAACTCGTAAATCTACTTGATTTAATTGAATGCACGATTTGTGCACATTTGCGCATGTTTGAACGCAAAACATGAACTCGTGCAAATTTGTGCACAAATGCTTTTAGACAGGATATCCAATGCTCCAATGACATATTCATAGCACTAATCATATATATATTATATATATATTAAAGTATTTTAATATAAATGAGATTTTTGAATGCATATTTCTTTGAACGTAAAATGTTAACTCGTGCAAAATTTATGCACAAATTGTTCAAAAACATGTAATCCAATGTTCCAAACTACATATTTTCAATCCTAAAGGCATATTCCATTATTTAAAACCTGTAAATCTACTTTATTTAATTGAATGCACAATTTGTGCACATTTGCGCAGGTTTGAAAGCAAAATGTGAACTCGTGCAAATTTGTGCGCAAATTGTTTTAGACAAGATATCCAATATTCCAATCACATATTCACAGCACCAATCACATATTCGAGCATTCTGAACTAATTAATGTAAATGAGATTTTGAAATGCACAATTTTTGCACATTTGCTCCTCTTGTGAACGCAAAATGTTAACTCGTGCAAAATTTATGCACAAATTGTTTAAACCATGCAATCCAATGTTCCAACTACATATTTTCAATCCTAAAGACATATTCCCAGCTTTTAAAACTCATAAATCTACTTGATTTAATTGAATGGACAATTTGTGCACATTTGCGCATGTTTGAACGCAAAAGGTGAACTCGTGCAAATTTGTGCGCAAATGGTTATGGACAAGATATCCAATGTTCCAATCGCATATTCATAGCACTAATCACATATTCTAGCTTTTTGAACTCATTAATATAAATGAGATTGTTGAATGCACAATTTTTGCACATTTGCGCCTGTTTGAACGCAAAATGTTAACTCGTAAAAAGTTTATGCACAAATTGTTTAAAACATGTAATCCAATGTTCCAACCACATTTTCCCAATCCTAAAGGCATATTCCAAGCATTTAAAACTCATAAATCTACTTGATTTAATTCAATGCACAATTTGTGCACATTTGCGCATGTTTGAACGCAAAACGCGAAGTCGTGCAAATTTGTGCGCAAATGGTTTTTAGACAAGATATCCAATGTTCCAATCACATATGCACAGTACTAATCATATATTCATGCATTTTAGATTCATTAATATAAATGAGATCGTTGAATGCACAATTTTTGCACATTTGCAACTCTTTGAACGCAAAATGTTAACATCGTGCAAAATTTATGCACAAATTGTTTGAACCATGTGTTCCAAAGTTCAAAGATCATATTTTCAATCCTAAAGAAATATTCAGCCTTTGAAACTCGTTACTCTACTTGATTTAATTCAAGCACAATTTCTGCACATTTGTGCATGTTCGAACGCAAAACGTGAACTCGTGCAAATTTGTGCGCAAATGGTTTTAACGAGCCATCCAATGTTCCAATCGCATATTAACAGCACTAAACACATATTCTAGCTTTTTGAACTCAGAAAATATAAGTGAGATTGTTGAATCCACAATTTTTGCACATTTGCGCCTGTTTGAACGTAAAATGTTAACTCGTGAAAAATTTATGCGCAAATTGTTTAAAACATGTAATCCAATGTTCCAAATACATATTTCCAATCCTAAAGACATATTCCTGCATTTAAAAATCTTAAATCTACCTGATTTAATTGAATTCACAATTTGTGCACATTTGCGCATGTTTTGAACGCAAAACGTGAACTCGTGCAAATTGTGCGCAAAAGGTTTCAGACAAGATATCTACTGTTTCAATCACATATGCACAGCACTAATTACATATTCTATCTTTTTAAACTCAAAAATATAAATGAGACTGTTGAATGCACAATTTTTGCACATTTGCGCCTGTCGGAACGCAAAATGTTAACTCGTGTAAAATATATGCACAAATTGTTTCAAATATGTAATCCAATGTTCCAACTGCATATTTTCAATCCCAATGACCATATTCCAGCATTTAAAACTCATAAATCTACTTTGTCTAATTGAATGCACAATTTGGGCACATTTGTGCATGTTTGAACGGAAAACGTGAACTCGTGCAGATTTGTGCGCAAATGCAATGTTCCAATCATATATTCACAGCACTAATCGCATATTCATGCTTTTTAAACTCATTAATATAAATGTGATTGTGGAATGCACAATTTTTGCACATTTCCGCCTCTTTGAACTCAAAGAGTTGACTCGTGAAAATTTTTTGCACAAATTGTTTCAAACATGCAATCCAATGTTCCAACTGCATATTTTCAATCCTAAAGACATATTCCAGCTTTTGAAACTCGTAAATATACTTGATTTAATTGAATGCACAATTTGTGCTCATTTGCGCATGTTTGAACGCAAAACGCTAACTCGTGCAAATTTGTGCGCAAATGGTTTTAGACAAGATATCCAATGTTCCAATCACATATGCACAGCACTAATCATATATTTCAGCATTTTAACTCATTAATATAAATGCGATTGATGAATGCACATTTTTTGCACATTTGCGCCCCTCTTTGAACACAAAATAGTATCTCGTGCAAAATTTATGCACAAATTGTTTAAACCGTGTAATACAAAGTTCCAACTACATAGTTTGAATCCTAAAGACATATTCCAGCCTTTGAACTCTTGAATCTACTTGATTTAATTCAATGCACAATTTGTACACATTTGCGCATGTTTGAACGCAAAACGTGAACTCGTGCAAATTTGTGCGCAAATGGTTTTAACAAGCCGTCCAATGTTCCAATCTGATACTCACAGCACTAAACACATATCTAGCTTTTAAACTCAGAAATATAAGCGAGATTGTTGAATGCACAATTTTTGCACATGTTTGAACGTAAAATGTTAACTTGTATAAAATTTATGCACAAATTTTTTTAAAACGTGTGATCCAATGTTCCAACTACATTTTCCCAATCCTAAGGACATATTCCAGCATTTAAAACTCTTAAATCTACTTGATTAAATTGAATTCACAATTTGTGCATGTTTGAACGCAAAACGTGAACTCGTGCAAATTTGTGCGCAAATGGTTTTAGACAAGATATCCACTGATCCAATTACATATGTACAGAACTAATCACATATTCTAGCTTTTTAAACTTAAAATATAAATGAGATTGTTGAACGCTCATTTGTGCCTGTTTGAACGCAAAATGGTTAACTCGTGAAAAATTTAAGCACAAATTGTTTCAAATATGTAATCCAATGTTCTAACTACATATTTTAAATCCCAATGACATATTCCGGCATTTCAACTCGCAAATCTACTTGATCTAAATGAATGCGCAATTTGTGCTCATTTGCGCATGTTTGAACAAAAAACGTGAACTCGTGCAAATTTGTGCGCAAATCGTTTTTAGATATGCAATGTTCCAATCACATATTCATAGCACTAATCACATATTCATGCTTTTAAAACTCATCGATATAATGAGATTGTTGAAATGCACAATTTTTGCACATTTCGCCTCTTTGAACTCAAAAAGTTAACCCGTGAACATTTTTCGCACAAATTCGTTCGAACATGTAATCCCATGCTCCAACTACATATTTTCAATCCTAAAGACATATTCCAGCTTTGAAAACTCGTAAATCTACTTGATTTAATTGAATGCACGATTTGTGCACATTTGCGCATGTTTGAACGCAAAACATGAACTCGTGCAAATTTGTGCACAAATGCTTTTAGACAGGATATCCAATGCTCCAATGACATATTCATAGCACTAATCATATATATATATTAAAGTATTTTAATATAAATGAGATTTTTTGAATGCATATTTCTTTGAACGTAAAATGTTAACTCGTGCAAAATTTATGCACAAATTGTTCAAAACATGTAATCCAATGTTCCAACTACATATTTTTCAATCCTAAAGGCATATTCCATCCTTTAAAACCTGTAAATCTACTTATTTAATTGAATGCACAATTTGTGCACATTTGCGCAGGTTTGAAAGCAAAATGTGAACTCGTGCAAATTTGTGCGCAAATTGTTTTAGACAAGATATCCAATATTCCAATCACATATTCACAGCACCAATCACATATTCGAGCATTCTTGAACTAATTAATGTAAATGAGATTTTGAAATGCACAATTTTTGCACATTTGCTCCTCTTTGAACGCAAAATGTTAACTCGTTGCAAAATTTATGCACAAATTGTTTAAACCATGCAATCCAATGTTCCAACTACATATTTTCAATCCTAAAGACCATATCCAGCTTTAAAAACTCATAATCTACTTGATTTAATTGAATGCACAATTTGTGCACATTTGCGCATGTTTGAACGCAAAAGGTGAACTCGTGCAAATTTGTGCGCAAATGGTTATGGACAAGATATCCAATGTTCCAATCGCATATTCATAGCACTAATCACATATTCTAGCTTTTTGAACTCATTAATATAAAGTGAGATTGTTGAATGCACAATATTTTGCACATTTGCGCCTGTTTGAACGCAAAATGTTAACTCGTAAAAAGTTTATGCACAAATTGTTTAAAACATGTAATCCAATGTTCCAACCACATTTTCCCCAATCCTAAAGGCATATTCCAGCATTTAAAACTCATAAATCTACTTGATTTAATTCAACGCACAATTTGTGCACATTTGCGCATGTTTGAACGCAAAACGCGAAGTCGTGCAAATTTGTGCGCAAATGGTTTTAGACAAGATATCCAATGTTCCAATCACATATGCACAGTACTAATCATATATTCATGCATTTTAGATTCATTAATATAAATGAGATCGTTGAATGCACATTTTTGCACATTTTGCAACTCTTTGAACGCAAAATGTTAACATCGTGCAAAATTTATGCACAAATTGTTTGAACCATGTAATCCAAAGTTCAAAGTTCATATTTTCAATCTAAAGAAATATTCAGCCTTTGAAACTCGTTACTCTACTTGATTTAATTCAATGCACAATTTCTGCACATTTGTGCATGTTCGAACGCAAAACGTGAACTCGTGCAAATTTGTGCGCAAATGGTTTAACGAGCCATCCAATGTTCCAATCGCATATTAACAGCACTAAACACATATTCTAGCTTTTTGAACTCAGAAAATATAAGTGAGATTGTTGAATCCACAATTTTTGCACATTTGCGCCTGTTTGAACGTAAAATGTTAACTCGTGAAAAATTTATGCGCAAATTGTTTAAAACATGTAATCCAATGTTCCAAATACATATTTCCAATCCTAAAGACATATTCCTGCAATTTAAAAATCTTAAATCTACCTGATTTAATTGAATTCACAATTTGTGCACATTTGCGCATGTTTTGAACGCAAAACGTGAACTCGTGCAAATTTGTGCGCAAAAGGTTTTCAGACAAGATATCCTACTGTTTCAATCACATATGCACAGCACTAATTACATATTCTATCTTTTTAAACTCAAAAATATAAATGAGACTGTTGAATGCACAATTTTTGCACATTTGCGCCTTGTCGGAACGCAAAATGTTAACTCGTGTAAAATTTATGCACAATTGTTTCAAATATGTAATCCAATGTTCCAACTGCATATTTTCAATCCCAATGACATATTCCAGCATTTAAAACCTCATAAATCTACTTTGTCTAATTGAATGCACAATTTGGGCACATTTGTGCATGTTTGAACGGAAAACGTGAACTCGTGCAGATTTGTGCGCAAATGCAATGTTCCAATCATATATTCACTAGCACTAATCGCATATTCATTCTTTTTAAACTCATTAATATAAATGTGATTGTGGAATGCACAATTTTTGCACATTTCCGCCTCTTTGAACTCAAAGAGTTGGACTCGTGAAAATTTTTTGCACAAATTGTTTCAAACATGCAATCCAATGTTCCAACTGCATATTTTCAATCCTAAAGACATATTCCAGCTTTTTGAAACTCGTAAATATACTTGATTTAATTGAATGCACAATTTGTGCTCATTTGCGCATGTTTGAACGCAAACGCTAACTCGTGCAAATTGTGCGCAAATGGTTTTAGACAAGATATCCAATGTTCCAATCACATATGCACAGCACTAATCATATATTCAAGCATTTTAAACTCATTAATATAAATGCGATTGATGAATGCACAATTTTTGCACATTTGCGCCCCTCTTTGAACACAAATAGTATCTCGTGCAAAATTTATGCACAAATTGTTTATACCGTGTAATACAAAGTTCCAACTACATAGTTTGAATCCTAAAGACATATTCCAGCCTTTGAAACTCTTGAATCTACTTGATTTAATTCAATGCACAATTTGTACACATTTGCGCATGTTTGAACGCAAAACGTGAACTCGTGCAAATTTGTGCGCAAATGGTTTTAACAAGCCGTCCAATGTTCCAATCAGATACTCACAGCACTAAACACATATTCTAGCTTTTTAAACTCAGAAATATAAGCGAGATTGTTGAATGCCACAATTTTTGCTCATGTTTGAACGTAAAATGTTAACTTGTATAAAATTTATGCACAAATTTTTTAAAACGTGTGATCCAATGTTCCAACTACATTTTCCCAATCCTAAGGACATATTCCAGCATTTAAAACTCTTAAATCTACTTGATTAAATTGAATTCACAATTTGTGCATGTTTGAACGCAAAACGTGAACTCGTGCAAATTTGTGCGCAAATGGTTTTAGGACAAGATATCCACTGATCCAATTACATATGTACAGAACTAATCACATATTCTAGCTTTTTAAACTTAAAAATATAAATGAGATTGTTGAACGCACATTTGTGCCTGTTTGAACGCAAAATGTTAACTCGTGAAAAATTTAAGCACAAATTGTTTCAAATATGTAATCCAATGTTCTAACTACATATTTTAAATCCCAATGACATATTCCGGCATTTCAAACTCGCAAATCTACTTGATCTAATTGAATGCG
Source organism: Mallotus nudiflorus (assembly GCA_947683625.1). NCBI lineage: Eukaryota > Viridiplantae > Streptophyta > Magnoliopsida > Malpighiales > Euphorbiaceae > Mallotus > Mallotus nudiflorus. Next base: position 54,157 of record CANTUR010001904.1, read on the forward strand.
CAATTTGTGCTCATTTGCGTATGTTTGAACAAAAAAACGTGAACTCGTGCAAATTTGTGCGCAAATCGTTTTTAGATATGCAATGTTCCAATCACATATTCATAGCACTAATCACATATTCATGCTTTTTAAACTCATCGATATAAATGAGATTGTTGAATGCACAATTTTTGCACATTTCCGCCCTTTGAACTCAAAAAGTTAACCCGTGAACATTTTTCGCACAAATTCGTTCGAACATGTAATCCCATGCTCCAACTACATATTTTCAATCCTAAAGACATATTCCAGCTTTGAAAACTCGTAAATCTACTTGATTTAATTGAATGCACGATTTGTGCACATTTGCGCATGTTTGAACGCAAAACATGAACTCGTGCAAATTTGTGCACAAATGCTTTTAGACAGGATATCCAATGCTCCAATGACATATTCATAGCACTAATCATATATATATATTAAAGGATTTTAATATAAATGAGATTTTTGAATGCATATTTCTTTGAACGTAAAATGTTAACTCGTGCAAAATTTATGCACAAATTGTTCAAAACATGTAATCCAATGTTCCAACTACATATTTTCAATCCTAAAGGCATATTCCATCCTTTAAAACCTGTAAATCTACTTTATTTAATTGAATGCACAATTTGTGCACATTTGCGCAGGTTTGAAAGCAAAATGTGAACTCGTGCAAATTTGTGCGCAAATTGTTTTAGACAAGATATCCAATATTCCAATCACATATTCACAGCACCAATCACATATTCGAGCATTCTGAACTAATTAATGTAAATGAGATTTTGAAATGCACAATTTTTGCACATTTGCTCCTCTTTGAACGCAAAATGTTAACTCGTGCAAAATTTATGCACAAATTTGTTTAAACCATGCAATCCAATGTTCCAACTACATATTTTCAATCCTAAAGACATATTCCAGCTTTAAAAACTCATAAATCTACTTGATTTAATTGAATGCACAATTTGTGCACATTTGCGCATGTTTGAACGCAAAAGGTGAACTCGTGCAAATTTGTGCGCAAATGGTTATGGACAAGAAATCCAATGTTCCAATCGCATATTCATAGCACTAATCACATATTCTAGCTTTTTGAACTCATTAATATAAAGGAGATTGTTGAATGCACAATTTTTGCACATTTGCGCCTGTTTGAACGCAAAATGTTAACTCGTAAAAAGTTTATGCACAAATTGTTTAAAACATGTAATCCAATGTTCCAACCCACATTTTCCCAATCCTAAAGGCATATTCCAGCATTTAAAACTCATAAATCTACTTGATTTAATTCAATGCACAATTTGTGCACATTTGCGCATGTTTGAACGCAAAACGCGAAGTCGTGCAAATTTAGTGCGCAAATTGGTTTTAGACAAGATATCCAATGTTCCAATCACATATGCACAGTACTAATCATATATTTCATGCATTTTAGATTCATTAATATAAATGAGATCGTTGAATGCACAATTTTTTGCACATTTGCAACTCTTTGAACGCAAAATGTTAACTCGTGCAAAATTTATGCACAAATTTGTTTTGAACCATGTAATCCAAAAGTTCAAAGTTCATATTTTCAATCCTAAAGAAATATTCCAGCCTTTGAAACTCGTTACTCTACTTGATTTAATTCAATGCACAATTTCTGCACATTTGTGCATGTTCGAGACGCAAAACGTGAACTCGTGCAAATTTGTGCGCAAATGGTTTTAACGAGCCATCCAATGTTCCAATCGCATATTAACAGCACTAAACACATATTCTAGCTTTTGAACTCAGAAAATATAAGTGAGATTGTTGAATCCACAATTTTTTGCACATTTGCGCCTGTTTTGAACGTAAAATGTTAACTCGTGAAAAATTTATGCGCAAATTGTTTAAAAACATGTAATCCAATGTTCCAAATACATATTTCCAATCCTAAAGACATATTCCTGCATTAAAAAATCTTAAATCTACCTGATTTAATTGAATTCACAATTTGTGCACATTTGCGCATGTTTGAACGCAAAACGTGAACTCGTGCAAATTTGTGCGCAAAAGGTTTCAGACAAGATATCCACTGTTTCAATCACATATGCACAGCACTAATTACATATTCTATCTTTTTAAACTCAAAAATATAAATGAGACTGTTGAATGCACAATTTTTGCACATTTGCGCCTGTCGGAACGCAAAATGTTAACTCGTGTAAAATTTATGCACAAATTGTTTCAAATATGTAATCCAATGTTCCAACTGCATATTTTCAATCCCAATGACATATTCCAGCATTTAAAACTCATAAATCTACTTTGTCTAATTGAATGCACAATTTGGGCACATTTGTGCATGTTTGAACGGAAAACGTGAACTCGTGCAGATTTGTGCGCAAATGCAATGTTCCAATCATATATTCACAGCACTAATCGCATATTCATGCTTTTTAAACTCATTAATATAAATGTGATTGTGGAATGCACAATTTTTGCACATTTCCGCCTCTTTGAACTCAAAGAGTTGACTCGTGAAAATTTTTTGCACAAATTGTTTCAAACATGCAATCCAATGTTCCAACTGCATATTTTCAATCCTAAAGACATATTCCAGCTTTTGAAACTCGTAAATATACTTGATTTAATTGAATGCACAATTTGTGCTCATTTGCGCATGTTTGAACGCAAAACGCTAACTCGTGCAAATTTGTGCGCAAATGGTTTTAGACAAGATATCCAATGTTCCAATCACATATGCACAGCACTAATCATATATTCAAGCATTTTAAACTCATTAATATAAATGCGATTGATGAATGCACAATTTTTGCACATTTGCGCCCCTCTTTGAACACAAAATAGTATCTCGTGCAAAATTTATGCACAAATTGTTTAAACCGTGTAATACAAAGTTCCAACTACATAGTTTGAATCCTAAAGACATATTCCAGCCTTTGAAACTCTTGAATCTACTTGATTTAATTCAATGCACAATTTGTACACATTTGCGCATGTTTGAACGCAAAACGTGAACTCGTGCAAATTTGTGCGCAAATGGTTTTAACAAGCCGTCCAATGTTCCAATCAGATACTCACAGCACTAAACACATATTCTAGCTTTTTAAACTCAGAAATATAAGCGAGATTGTTGAATGCACAATTTTTGCTCATGTTTGAACGTAAAATGTTAACTTGTATAAAATTTATGCACAAATTTTTTAAAACGTGTGATCCAATGTTCCAACTACATTTTCCCAATCCTAAGGACATATTCCAGCATTTAAAACTCTTAAATCTACTTGATTAAATTGAATTCACAATTTGTGCATGTTTGAACGCAAAACGTGAACTCGTGCAAATTTGTGCGCAAATGGTTTTAGACAAGATATCCACTGATACCAATTACATATGTACAGAACTAATCACATATTCTAGCTTTTTAAACTTAAAAATATAAATGAGATTGTTGAACGCACATTTGTGCCTGTTTGAACGCAAAATGTTAACTCGTGAAAAATTTAAGCACAAATTGTTTCAAATATGTAATCCAATGTTCTAACTACATAATTTTAAATCCCAATGACATATTCCGGCATTTCAAACTCGCAAATCTACTTGAATCTAATTGAATGCGCAATTTGTGCTCATTTTGCGCATGTTTGAACAAAAAAACGTGAACTCGTGCAAATTTGTGCGCAAACGTTTTTAGATATGCAATGTTCCAATCACATATTCATAGCACTAATCACATATTCATGCTTTTTAAACTCATCGATATAAATGAGATTGTTGAATGCACAATTTTTGCACATTTCCGCCACTTTGAACTCAAAAGTTAACCCGTGAACATTTTCGCACAAATTCGTTCGACACATGTAATCCCATGCTCCAACTACATATTTTCAATCCTAAAGACATATTCCAGCTTTGAAAACTCGTAAATCTACTTGATTTAATTGAATGCACGATTTGTGCACATTTGCGCATGTTTGAACGCAAAACATGAACTCGTGCAAATTTGTGCACAAATGCTTTTAGACAGGATATCCAATGCTCCAATGACATATTCATAGCACTAATCATATATATATATATATATATATTAAATGTATTTTAATATAAATGAGATTTTTGAATGCATATTTCTTTGAACGTAAAATGTTAACTCGTGCAAAATTTATGCACAAATTGTTCAAAACATGTAATCCAATGTTCCAACTACATATTTTCAATCCTAAAGCATATTCCATCCTTTAAAACCTGTAAATCTACTTTATTTAATTGAATGCACAATTTGTGCACATTTGCGCAGGTTTGAAAGCAAAATGTGAACTCGTGCAAATTTGTGCGCAAATTGTTTTAGACAAGATATCCAATATTCCAATCACATATTCACAGCACCAATCACATATTCGAGCATTCTGAACTAATTAATGTAAATGAGATTTTGAAATGCACAATTTTTGCACATTTGCTCCTCTTTGACGCAAAATGTTAACTCGTGCAAAATTTATGCACAAATTGTTTAAACCATGCAATCCAATGTTCCAACTACATATTTTCAATCCTAAAGACATATTCCAGCTTTAAAAACTCATAAATCTACTTGATTTAATTGAATGCACAATTTGTGCACATTTGCGCATGTTTGAACGCAAAAGGTGAACTCGTGCAAATTTGTGCGCAAATGGTTATGGACAAGATATCCAAATGTTCCAATCGCATATTCATAGCACTAATCACATATTCTAGCTTTTTGAACTCATTAATATAAATGAGATTGTTGAATGCACAATTTTTTGCACATTTGCGCCTGTTTGAACGCAAAATGTTAACTCGTAAAAAGTTTATGCACAAATTGTTTTAAAACATGTAATCCAATGTTCCAACCACATTTTCCCATCCTAAAGGCATATTCCAGGCATTTAAAACTCATAAATCTACTTGATTTAATTCAATGCACAATTTGTGCACATTTGCGCATGTTTGAACGCAAAACGCGAAGTCGTGCAAATTTGTGCGCAAATGGTTTTAGACAAGATATCCAATGTTCCAATCACATATGCACAGTACTAATCATATATTCATGCATTTAGATTCATTAATATAAATGAGATCGTTGAATGCACAATTTTTGCACATTTGCAACTCTTTGAACGCAAAATGTTAACTCGTGCAAAATTTATGCACAAATTGTTTGAACCATGTAATCCAAAGTTCAAAGTTCATATTTTCAATCCTAAAGAAATATTCCAGCCTTTGAAACTCGTTACTCTACTTGATTTAATTCAATGCACAATTTCTGCACATTTGTGCATGTTCGAAACGCAAAACGTGAACTCGTGCAAATTTGTGCGCAAATGGTTTTAAACGAGCCATCCAATGTTCCAATCGCATATTAACAGCACTAAAACACATATTCTAGCTTTTTGAACTCAGAAAATATAAGTGAGATTGTTGAATCCCACAATTTTTGCACATTTGCGCCTGTTTGAACGTAAAATGTTAACTCGTGAAAAATTTATGCGCAAATTGTTTAAAACATGTAATCCAATGTTCCAAATACATATTTCCAATCCTAAAGACATATTCCTGCATTTAAAAATCTTAAATCTACCTGATTTTAATTGAATTCACAATTTGTGCACATTTGCGCATGTTTGAACGCAAAAACGTGAACTCGTGCAAATTTGTGCGCAAAAGGTTTCAGACAAGATATCTACTGTTTCAATCACATATGCACAGCACTAATTACATATTCTATCTTTTTAAACTCAAAAATATAAATGAGACTGTTGAATGCACAATTTTTGCACATTTGCGCCTGTCGGAACGCAAAATGTTAACTCGTGTAAAATTTATGCACAAATTGTTTCAAATATGTAATCCAATGTTCCAACTGCATATTTTCAATCCCAATGACATATTCCAGCATTTAAAACTCATAATCTACTTTGTCTAATTGAATGCACAATTTGGGCACATTTGTGCATGTTTGAACGGAAAACGTGACTCGTGCAGATTTGTGCGCAAATGCAATGTTCCAATCATATATTCACAGCACTAATCGCATATTCATGCTTTTTAAACTCATTAATATAAATGTGATTGTGGAATGCACAATTTTTTGCACATTTCCGCCTCTTTGAACTCAAAGAGTTGACTCGTGAAAATTTTTTGCACAAATTGTTTCAAACATGCAATCCAATGTTCCAACTGCATATTTTCAATCCTAAAGACATATTCCAGCTTTTGAAACTCGTAAATATACTTGATTTAATTGAATGCACAATTTGTGCTCATTTGCGCATGTTTGAACGCAAAACGCTAACTCGTGCAAATTTGTGCGCAATGGTTTTAGACAAGATATCCAATGTTCCAATCACATATGCACAGCACTAATCATATATTCAAGCATTTTAAACTCATTAATATAAATGCGATTGATGAATGCACAATTTTTGCACATTTGCGCCCCTCTTTGAACACAAAATAGTATCTCGTGCAAAATTTATGCACAAATTGTTTAAAACCGTGTAATACAAAGTTCCAACTACATAGTTTGAATCCTAAAGACATATTCCAGCCTTTGAAACTCTTGAATCTACTTGATTTAATTCATGCACAATTTGTACACATTTGCGCATGTTTGAACGCAAAACGTGAACTCGTGCAAATTTGTGCGCAAATGGTTTTAACAAGCCGTCCAATGTTCCAATCAGATACTCACAGCACTAAACACATATTCTAGCTTTTTAAACTCAGAAATATAAGCGAGATTGTTGAATGCACAATTTTTGCTCATGTTTGAACGTAAATGTTAACTTGTATAAAATTTATGCACAAATTTTTTAAAACGTGTGATCCAATGTTCCAACTACATTTTCCCAATCCTAAGGACATATTCCAGCATTTAAAACTCTTAAATCTACTTGATTAAATTGAATTCACAATTTGTGCATGTTTGAACGCAAAACGTGAACTCGTGCAAATTTGTGCGCAAATGGTTTTAGACAAGATATCCACTGATCCAATTACATATGTACAGAACTAATCACATATTCTAGCTTTTTAAACTTAAAAATATAAATGAGATTGTTGAACGCACATTTGTGCCTGTTTGAACGCAAAATGTTAACTCGTGAAAAATTTAAGCACAAATTGTTTCAAATATGTAATCCAATGTTCTAACTACATATTTTAAATCCCAATGACATATTCCGGCATTTCAAACTCGCAAATCTACTTGATCTAATTGAATGCGCAATTTGTGCTCATTTGCGCATGTTGAACAAAAAACGTGAACTCGTGCAAATTTGTGCGCAAATCGTTTTTTAGATATGCAATGTTCCAATCACATATTCATAGCACTAATCACATATTCATGCTTTTTAAACTCATCGATATAAATGAGATTGTTGAATGCACAATTTTTGCACATTTCCGCCTCCTTGAACTCAAAAGTTAACCCGTGAACATTTTTCGCACAAATTCGTTCGAACATGTAATCCCATGCTCCAACTACATATTTTCAATCCTAAAGACATATTCCAGCTTTGAAACTCGTAAATCTACTTGATTTAATTGAATGCACGATTTGTGCACATTTGCGCATGTTTGAACGCAAAACATGAACTCGTGCAAATTTGTGCACAAATGCTTTTAGACAGGATATCCAATGCTCCAATGACATATTCATAGCACTAATCATATATATATATATATATATATTAAAGTATTTTAATATAAATGAGATTTTTGAATGCATATTTCTTTGAACGTAAAATGTTAACTCGTGCAAAATTTATGCACAAATTGTTCAAAACATGTAATCCAATGTTCCAACTACATATTTCAATCCTAAAGGCATATTCCATCCTTTAAAACCTGTAAATCTACTTTATTTAATTGAATGCACAATTTGTGCACATTTGCGCAGGTTTGAAAGCAAAATGTGAACTCGTGCAAATTTGTGCGCAAATTGTTTTAGACAAGATATCAATATTCCAATCACATATTCACAGCACCAATCACATATTCGAGCATCTCTGAACTAATTAATGTAAATGAGATTTTGAAATGCACAATTTTTGCACATTTGCTCCTCTTTGAACGCAAAATGTTAACTCGTGCAAAATTTATGCACAAATTGTTTAAACCATGCAATCCAATGTTCCAACTACATATTTTCAATCCTAAAGACATATTCCAGCTTTAAAAACTCATAAATCTACTTGATTTAATTGAATGCACAATTTGTGCACATTTGCGCATGTTTGAACGCAAAAGGTGAACTCGTGCAAATTTGTGCGCAAATGGTTATGGACAAGATATCCAATGTTCCAATCGCATATTCATAGCACTAATCACATATTCTAGCTTTTTGAACTCATTAATATAATGAGATTGTTGAATGCACAATTTTTGCACATTTGCGCCTGTTTGAACGCAAAATGTTAACTCGTAAAAAGTTTATGCACAAATTGTTTAAAACATGTAATCCAATGTTCCAACCACATTTTCCCAATCCTAAAGGCATATTCCAGCATTTAAAACTCATAAATCTACTTGATTTAATTCAATGCACAATTTGTGCACATTTGCGCATGTTTGAACGCAAAACGCGAAGTCGTGCAAATTTGTGCGCAAATGGTTTTAGACAAGATATCCAATGTTCCAATCACATATGCACAGTACTAATCATATATTCATGCATTTTAGATTCATTAATATAAATGAGATCGTTGAATGCACAATTTTTGCACATTTGCAACTCTTTGAACGCAAAATGTTAACTCGTGCAAAATTTATGCACAAATTGTTTGAACCATGTAATCCAAAGTTCAAAGTTCATATTTTCAATCCTAAAGAAATATTCCAGCCTTTGAAACTCGTTACTCTACTTGATTTAATTCAATGCACAATTTCTGCACATTTGTGCATGTTCGAACGCAAAACGTGAACTCGTGCAAATTTGTGCGCAAATGGTTTTAACGAGCCATCCAATGTTCCAATCGCATATTAACAGCACTAAAACACATATTCTAGCTTTTTGAACTCAGAAAATATAAGTGAGATTGTTGAATCCACAATTTTTGCACATTTGCGCCTGTTTGAACGTAAAATGTTAACTCGTGAAAAATTTAATGCGCAAATTGTTTAAAACATGTAATCCAATGTTCCAAATACATATTTCCAATCCTAAAGACATATTCCTGCATTTAAAAAATCTTAAATCTACCTGATTTAATTGAATTCACAATTTGTGCACATTTGCGCATGTTTGAACGCAAAACGTGAACTCGTGCAAATTTGTGCGCAAAAGTTTCAGACAAGATATCTACTGTTTCAATCACATATGCACAGCACTAATTACATATTCTATCTTTTTAAACTCAAAAATATAAATGAGACTGTTGAATGCACAATTTTTGCACATTGCGCCTGTCGGAACGCAAAATGTTAACTCGTGTAAAATTTATGCACAAATTGTTTCAAATATGTAATCCAATGTTCCAACTGCATATTTTCAATCCCAATGACATATTCCAGCATTTAAAACTCATAAATCTACTTTGTCTAATTGAATGCACAATTTGGGCACATTTGTGCATGTTTGAACGGAAAACGTGAACTCGTGCAGATTTGTGCGCAAATGCAATGTTCCAATCATATATTCACAGCACTAATCGCATATTCATGCTTTTTAAACTCATTAATATAAATGTGATTGTGGAATGCACAATTTTTGCACATTTCCGCCTCTTTGAACTCAAAGAGTTGACTCGTGAAAATTTTTTGCACAAATTGTTTCAAACATGCAATCCAATGTTCCAACTGCATATTTTCAATCCTAAAGACATATTCCAGCTTTTGAAACTCGTAAATATACTTGATTTAATTGAATGCACAATTTGTGCTCATTTGCGCATGTTTGAACGCAAAACGCTAACTCGTGCAAATTTGTGCGCAAATGGTTTTAGACAAGATATCCAATGTTCCAATCACATATGCACAGCACTAATCATATATTCAAGCATTTTAAACTCATTAATATAAATGCGATTGATGAATGCACAATTTTTGCACATTTGCGCCCCTCTTTGAACACAAATAGTATCTCGTGCAAAATTTATGCACAAATTGTTTAAACCGTGTAATACAAAGTTCCAACTACATAGTTTGAATCCTAAAGACATATTCCAGCCTTTGAAACTCTTGAATCTACTTGATTTAATTCAATGCACAATTTGTACACATTTGCGCATGTTTGAACGCAAAACGTGAACTCGTGCAAATTTGTGCGCAAATGGTTTTAACAAGCCGTCCAATGTTCCAATCAGATACTCACAGCACTAAACACATATTCTAGCTTTTTAAACTCAGAAATATAAGCGAGATTGTTGAATGCACAATTTTTGCTCATGTTTGAACGTAAAATGTTAACTTGTATAAAAATTTATGCACAAATTTTTTAAAAACGTGTGATCCAATGTTCCAACTACATTTTCCCAATCCTAAGGACATATTCCAGCATTTAAAACTCTTAAATCTACTTGATTAAATTGAATTCACAATTTGTGCATGTTTGAACGCAAAACGTGAACTCGTGCAAATTTGTGCGCAAATGGTTTTAGACAAGATATCCACTGATCCAATTACATATGTACAGAACTAATCACATATTCTAGCTTTTTAAACTTAAAAATATAAATGAGATTGTTGAACGCACATTTGTGCCTGTTTGAACGCAAAATGTTAACTCGTGGAAAAATTTAAGCACAAATTGTTTCAAATATGTAATCCAATGTTCTAACTACATATTTAAATCCCAATGACATATTCCGGCATTTCAAACTCGCAAATCTACTTGATCTAATTGAATGCGCAATTTGTGCTCATTTGCGCATGTTTGAACAAAAAACGTGAACTCGTGCAAATTTGTGCGCAAATCGTTTTTAGATATGCAATGTTCCAATCACATATTCATAGCACTAATCACATATTCATGCTTTTTAAACTCATCGATATAAATGAGATTGTTGAATGCACAATTTTTGCACATTTCCGCCTCCTTGAACTCAAAAAGTTAACCCGTGAACATTTTTCGCACAAATTCGTTCGAACATGTAATCCCATGCTCCAACTACATATTTTCAATCCTAAAGACATATTCCAGCTTTGAAAACTCGTAAATCTACTTGATTTAATTGAATGCACGATTTGTGCACATTTGCGCATGTTTGAACGCAAAACATGAACTCGTGCAAATTTGTGCACAAATGCTTTTAGACAGGATATCCAATGCTCCAATGACATATTCATAGCACTAATCATATATATATATATATATATATTAAAGTATTTTAATATAAATGAGATTTTTGAATGCATATTTCTTTGAACGTAAAATGTTAACTCGTGCAAAATTTATGCACAAATTGTTCAAAACATGTAATCCAATGTTCCAACTACATATTTTCAATCCTAAAGGCATATTCCATCCTTTAAAAACCTGTAAATCTACTTTATTAATTGAATGCACAATTTGTGCACATTTGCGCAGGTTTGAAAGCAAAATGTGAACTCGTGCAAATTTGTGCGCAAATTGTTTTAGACAAGATATCCAATATTCCAATCACATATTCACAGCACCAATCACATATTCGAGCATTCTGAACTAATTAATGTAAATGAGATTTTGAAATGCACAATTTTTGCACATTTGCTCCTCTTTGAACGCAAAATGTTAACTCGTGCAAAATTTATGCACAAATTGTTTAAACCATGCAATCCAATGTTCCAACTACATATTTTCAATCCTAAAGACATATTCCAGCTTTAAAAACTCATAAATCTACTTGATTTAATTGAATGCACAATTTGTGCACATTTGCGCATGTTTGAACGCAAAAGGTGAACTCGTGCAAATTTGTGCGCAAATGGTTATGGACAAGATATCCAATGTTCCAATCGCATATTCATAGCACTAATCACATATTCTAGCTTTTTGAACTCATTAATATAAATGAGATTGTTGAATGCACAATTTTTGCACATTTGCGCCTGTTTGAACGCAAAATGTTAACTCGTAAAAAGTTTATGCACAAATTGTTTAAAACATGTAATCCAATGTTCCAACCACATTTTCCCAATCCTAAAGGCATATTCCAGCATTTAAAACTCATAAATCTACTTGATTTAATTCAATGCACAATTTGTGCACATTTGCGCATGTTTTGAACGCAAAACGCGAAGTCGTGCAAATTTGTGCGCAAATGGTTTTAGACAAGATATCCAATGTTCCAATCACATATGCACAGTACTAATCATATATTCATGCATTTTAGATTCATTAATAAAATGAGATCGTTGAATGCACAATTTTTGCACATTTGCAACTCTTTGAACGCAAAATGTTAACTCGTGCAAAAAATTATGCACAAATTGTTTGAACCATGTAATCCAAAGTTCAAAGTTCATATTTTCAATCCTAAAGAAATATTCCAGCCTTTGAAAACTCGTTACTCTACTTGATTAATTCAATGCACAATTTCTGCACATTTGTGCATGTTCGAACGCAAACGTGAACTCGTGCAAATTTGTGCGCAAATGGATTTTTAACGAGCCATCCAATGTTCCCATCGCATATTAACAGCACTAAACACATATTCTAGCTTTTTGAACTCAGAAAAATATAAGTGAGATTGTTGAATCCACAATTTTTGCACATTTGCGCCTGTTTGAACGTAAAATGTTAACTCGTGAAAAATTTATGCGCAAATTGTTTAAAACATGTAATCCAATGTTCCAAATACATATTTCCAATCCTAAAGACATATTCCTGCATTTAAAAAATCTTAAATCTACCTGATTTAATTGAATTCACAATTTGTGCACATTTGCGCATGTTTGAACGCAAAACGTGAACTCGTGCAAAATTTGTGCGCAAAAGGTTTCAGACAAGATATCTACTGTTTCAATCACATATGCACAGCACTAATTACATATTCTATCTTTTAAACTCAAAAATATAAATGAGACTGTTGAATGCACAATTTTTGCACATTTGCGCCTGTCGGAACGCAAAATGTTAACTCGTGTAAAATTTATGCACAAAATTGTTTCAAATATGTAATCCAATGTTCCAACTGCATATTTTCAATCCCAATGACATATTCCAGCATTTTAAAACTCATAAATCTACTTTGTCTAATTGAATGCACAATTTGGGCACATTTGTGCATGTTTGAACGGAAAACGTGAACTCGTGCAGATTTGTGCGCAAATGCAATGTTCCAATCATATATTCACAGCACTAATCGCATATTCATGCTTTTTAAACTCATTAATATAAATGTGATTGTGGAATGCACAATTTTGCACATTTCCGCCTCTTTGAACTCAAAGAGTTGACTCGTGAAAATTTTTTGCACAAATTGTTTCAAACATGCAATCCAATGTTCCAACTGCATATTTTCAATCCTAAAGGACATATTCCAGCTTTTGAAACTCGTAAATATACTTGATTTAATTGAATGCACAATTTGTGCTCATTTGCGCATGTTTGAACGCAAAACGCTAACTCGTGCAAATTTGTGCGCAAATGGTTTTAGACAAGATATCCAATGTTCCAATCACATATGCACAGCACTAATCATATATTCAAGCATTTTAAACTCATTAATATAATGCGATTGATGAATGCACAATTTTTGCACATTTGCGCCCCTCTTTGAACACAAAATAGTATCTCGTGCAAAATTTATGCACAAATTGTTTAAACCGTGTAATACAAAGTTCCAACTACATAGTTTGAATCCTAAAGACATATTCCAGCCTTTGAAACTCTTGAATCTACTTGATTTAATTCAATGCACAATTTGTACACATTTGCGCATGTTTGAACGCAAAAACGTGAACTCGTGCAAATTTGTGCGCAAATGGTTTTAACAAGCCGTCCAATGTTCCAATCAGATACTCACAGCACTAAACACATATTCTAGCTTTTTAAACTCAGAAATATAAGCGAGATTGTTGAATGCACAATTTTTGCTCATGTTTGAACGTAAAATGTTAACTTGTATAAAATTTATTCACAAATTTTTTTAAAACGTGTGATCCAATGTTCCAACTACATTTTCCCAATCCTAAGGACATATTTCCCAGCATTTAAAACTCTTAAATCTACTTGATTAAATTGAATTCACAATTTGTGCATGTTTGAACGCAAAACGTGAACTCGTGCAAAATTTGTGCGCAAATGGTTTTAGACAAGATATCCACTGATCCAATTACATATGTACAGAACTAATCACATATTCTAGCTTTTAAACTTAAAAATATAAATGAGATTGTTGAACGCACATTTGTGCCTGTTTGAACGCAAAATGTTAACTCGTGAAAAATTTAAGCACAAATTGTTTCAAATATGTAATCCAATGTTCTAACTACATATTTTAAATCCCAATGACATATTCCGGCATTTCAAACTCGCAAATCTACTTGATCTAATTGAATGCGCAATTTGTGCTCATTTGCGCATGTTTGAACAAAAAACGTGAACTCGTGCAAATTGTGCGCAAATCGTTTTTAGATATGCAATGTTCCAATCACATAT
>CANTUR010001905.1:0-63848 GCA_947683625.1 Mallotus nudiflorus
GTTTTTAATGTGAGGAGTATAAAAATTCTAAAGTTCGGAATTTTTAATTTATATAAAAAAATAAATCTTCCTAAATATCAATTTAATATAAGATAATATATAAAAATAATATTCACAAGGAAATTAATATATATTAATAACTAAATATGAAATCTTCAACACTACAAAATGCCCATTTCACTACAAACTTGTTGGCATGACTTAAGTTGAAATCATGCAAATTGAAAAAAAAAAAAAAAAAGATTGAAAAACCATTATTTTGTGATATGGCTCTAAGATTAAAACATTAATTAAATTTACAATTAATTAAGCAATTAGCTGGCAATTCAATATCGCTATATATATGTATATATATATATATATTGCAGCAGCCGTTATTGGCTCTTAATTATTAATTATTAATTTTGCAGCACGAAAGAACCCAAAATAAATGTAACGTGTAGATCATGAACTTAAAGGTCAATTTGTGCGCATATTAAAGGATAGTGATATATTTCTTTTAAAAAATAAAAAAATTGATTCTTTATCTCTTACTCTTGAAGTTAAAGAAATAATGAATTCACGTCGTCCGTTCCATTAAAAAAAGACCCTTTTTTATACTATATAAAGATAAAAAAAAATTGATGTAAAAATCTTAATTTAGAGTTCAATTCTAAAAATATTAAGATCAATCCACCTTACAATGTACAGATTATAATAATCTATTTGAATATTTATTTGACAATTTATATCTTTTACTAAACTTCAAAATTTTATTTTTATTTATTTGTCAAATTATATTTTTATCAATTTATCAAAATAAATATAAAATTAATTTTTATTTATATTTTATGATCTGTGTTAATTCAAAAATATTTTAATACATAAATTTAGTAGAGCCTTGCACCATTGTGACAGCTATTTAAATTTATTTTTTTTATCCATCAATTTTTAAAATCTATTTAATTCAAATTAATGTACTTCGATTTGAATAAAATTATAAAAATAATAAAATTTTTTTAATAAATAATTTAACGTGACTGTATTTAAATTTTATTCTTTTAATTTAATACAATCTTTGAATAAATTTTTTTAATTTTTTTAAATATTTAAGATTTAAAACTGACAACAACCTCATAATTTACAGAATTCACCTTACTAGTCAAAGATTCTTCTCGCCTGAAATTTCTTTTTCTTCTTTTCTACATTTGTTTTTTCAATTTTCTAAACGTCAACTCTTTCCATTTTTTAATGTAATCAATTAATTTGTATACAGGCATCGACCACTTCATTATTAATTTGTTAAATTTAATTTTCGACGATGGTGTCTATCAAATTTAATTTGTTAAATTCTAATCAAATTGTGAGTGCTTTCGAAGTTGGATTTAGTTTTGCCTTCAAAGGTATTTAGGTATTTTAGCTGCTTAATTTAATTTCTGGTTTAATATCTCTATCAAATATACATGCATATTATATATATATATATATAGAGGCACCCACAATCTGATTAGAATATTTTTAGGATAACTTCTATTCTTTTGTGTGATGGTGTCTATAAAATTTAATTAGTTTATATGGAAAATTTTATTTTTAACTGAATTTTTGATGAAACATACAAAAATAGTTATACATTTATTTAATTACAATAAAATATTTTCAGATAAATTTACATGAAAATTATTAGAGTAAGGTTTTATATACCATTTTGAATTTCTTATATTCTTTTACTGTCAAGAGGGAGCAATGCAATCATTATATAGAGTCGATTTTTTAACTATTCGATTTGTGAATTTAGTCATCCATTAATGTTCATATGAAATGAAAGGGGTAAGTCCTAGCTCAGTCGTCGATGGGATAATGTAATTCCAACTAATCTCCAACCTATCACTTATTAACAGTGTTGAATGAATTTGAAGAAGTTAACTGCTTTCATTGATTGATATTGGTAATATATATACATGTTCATTGTACACCAGAATTCCCTATTCTAAGGAGTAGTTACAACAGTAAGATTCTCAACATTCAAAAATAATTTGACTGATTAAAAATAGAGATGGATAATCAGCTATCATGCCCCCTTAAGATGGATCGCGGGATAGCAGGCCAATCTTGATTTTCAGATGAAGAAAGCATGGTCAAGAAAGAGCTTTCATGAGAGCATTAGCATAAGTATGTAAAGTGAGTGAAGAATTGTAGCATTACTAATACCTTTTAAGTAGTGCAATAATCTTTTAATATAGGTCCAATGTTTAGTTGTTGGGTGATGCATGTATTAAGACAATCGATTGACAACAAAGGCGATATCAGGTCTGCTTATGAGAAGATATTAAAGGCTTCCAATAATGGCACGAAACTCATTAGCATCCGATATCACTGTACCACTATAAAGTGTGAGTTAAGAATGGTTTGAAGAGGTATAAACACAAGTTTCACCTCTATCAGACTGGTTTTAGCAAGCAATTCAAAAACATATTGACGTTGGGACAACATCAACCCATGTTGATTTTGGACAACTTCAATACCTAGACAATAAGATAAAGACCCGAGATCCTTTAGAGAAAACTTCCTAGCTAAAATTATGACAAACTCATTAATTATTTTTGGTTGATCACCCATTAGAATGAGATCATCAACATACACAATGAGATACATAACATGAGAACCATTATGATAGACAAATAGAGAGGTATCGACTAAGGAATTTGTGAACCCAAATGGAAGGAGAAAGGTTTGAAGTTCATGATCCATGGTTTTAAAGCCTGTTTAAGGTCATAAATGGCTTTCCTTAGTTTATATACATGATTTAGTCTATCTTTGTTAATGAAGTTAGGTGATTGAACCATATATACATCCCCATATAAACGCCCCTACAAAAAGGCATTGTTAACATCTAGTTGCTTTAACCCCAATCGTGAGAAACAACAATACAGAGGATCATGTGAACTATAGTTGGCTTGACAACGGGGCTGAATGTGTCATGATAATTAACTCCTGGGCATTGATGAAAGCCTTTTGCCATTAATCGAGCTTTATACCTATAAATAGAACTGTCAGAATTTCTTTTGATTCTAAAAATCCATTTACACCTAACTAAATTATAGTATGGATCATATGAAATGAGTTCCCAGGTTCCATTTGTGACTAGAGCATCAAATTCTTTTGACATTGCTTGTTTCTAAATAGGATCTTTAAGAGCTTGTTTTATAGTGGTGGGTTCAACAGTTTCAGATAAAGCTAATTGACCACAAAGATTGAGTTTTTGAAGTGGTTTATGGATATGATTTTTAACTCTTATGACCATGGTATGGGAGGAAGTAGTTGAGGTTTGAGGTAAAACGGTAACAGGTGTGGGTGGAAATGTGAAAGTCCATTGTAGTGTTGTTACCGTGGAAGACGTATTGAGTGGAAATGGTAGTGAAGGTATGGGTATTTGAATTAGAGGAGGAAATCAAATGGCAATAGTGTTTGAGTGTGGCTTAGACTTTTGAGGTTATTGATGCACAAAAGGAAGTACTAACTCAATGAATTTAATATGCCAAGATACATAGATTTTGGAAGTCTTTTGGTTAAGACATAGATAAGCACTTTGAGTTGTTGAATAACCAAGAAACACGTAGGGTTTGGAATTGGACTCTAACTTATGATGATTATATGGTTTGAGCCATGGATAGTAAAGACATCCAAATATCTTGAGTTTAAAATAGTCTGGACTTTTAATAAAAATCTTTTCAAAAGGTGAATGCATATTTAAAGTAAGCATGGTCATGCAGTTTATTAAGTAGACCATAGTGGAAAAAGCATATATCTAGTAGGAGATATGAATGGAGGCATGAGTGAGGAGAGCCAAACTAGTTTCAACAATATGTAGGTGTTTATGTTATGCCATTCCATTATGTTCCGAAGTGTGTGATGGAGTTGTGAGATGAGCAATGCTAGTTGAAGATAAAAATTTGTTAGAGAAATAAACTCTCCTCCATTATCAGAATATAGAGTCTTAATGGTGGTGCTAAATTGGTATGGACACTATTAGTTTGATCGGCCCACAACGAAAGCCCGATGATGAGAAAGTTCAAGTTTTAAATGTAAGGGGAGCCTGAGACTTCTCTAAAATTGACTCTAAAAGCCCACAAATACTATGTCCTAGCCCAAACACTAAGCCAAGCCCACAAATACCATATCCAAGCCCAAAAATAAGAGCCAAAGCCTAAACACATCGCCTTTTAACCCAAGGGCCCTGACTTGGCCCAGGTGAAGAGGTGATTGCCTCAATGAAGAGGCATCACCTTTTCATCCTAGGCATCGATGAGGTGACACCTCATCACACCCACTCTTTACATCATTAAATGCCATTAATGACAGTAGTTAGAAGCCTACCTACTGAGGATTTAGTCATTTTTGGACATAAAGGAAAGAAGAAAAGGCAGGAAAGAGCCTAGGGAATGAAAAAAGGCAATGGGAGAGGGTGAGAATGAGTTTTTAGGAATTTGAAAAAGGAGAAAATAAAAGAGGCTTTAAAAGGGAATGTGAAAAAAAAGTTGAAGGGGTTGGCTAGTGGTAAAAAAAGAAAACGTGTGAAAGAGGAAAAAAAACAGAGGGAAACAGGAAAAAAAAGGGAAAGGAAAAAAGGAGGAAGAAGAGGGGACCCTTTTGCATTCAAGGCCACTCCTCCATTAACCAAGCTTTAAGGGCTTAGTTAAAAGCATCAAGCATGTCCAAGTCAGTGAGTCTCTCTATTTTAAAGCTTTAAGTTTTTATCTTAATTAAAAGCTTTGATTTATTGTTATTTTGTGTGTTTTCTTGAGCTAAATTGCTTATTTGAAGTTATAGAGAAGCATGGTTGCATGAAATATTGAATGTTGATACTTGTATATTTGTGTATATTTCTCATTTATGTGCTTGATTATTACATTTCTTGGGATTTAAGAAATGTAGAGTATTCCTACCTCTGTTGAAGAGAAGAGGCGTCGCCCCTTTGACAAGATTATGCCTTTTTATGCCTTGATTTTAACTAGTTTTCTGCATGTTTGACATGATTTCCTTATTTAATTTGTTATATTTCTTACGATTGTATATGATTCATATATTGATCAATATTGTTTCTATGTTATTTTCCTTTTTTTTTTCGTATTATTTAGTGGATCAATTTATAAGTTTATTTTCATTTATTTTTGTGAAAATATTATGTATTGATGATTTATAAATATTATTGTTGTTATTGTGTGGAATTAACTTGTATATGTTGCAAGAATTATTTGGTGATTTTTAATCACTAGATGTTTGCTTTGTTTATCATTTTTTAGAGTATTAATTTGTATAATTAATTAGTTTATTTTTGGTTTATGTATGGTTTATTGCTAGTATTTTTATATTAATTTACACCAAAAGTTGTAATATTTAATCCCTCTCCTCTTTTACTTGGAATGAATGGTTGTAAATTATTTTTATTTGTTTTATTTATTTATTTGTGATTAAATGTCAGAGATTTAAGCATAAAATGAGACTAATGTGCAAACTTGGAATAATAAGAAATAAAATTGGAAACTAATCACAATTTACATGTTAATAAGGAAATAAGTTAATAATCAGAGGTAATAAAATACAAAACACACACGGAGGCCAACCGTAAGGTTGGGTGGGCATTCAAAAAGCCCATACCCAGTTTTCAAACCCTATCTCTAATGACGGCTTCTGGGAACCTCCATGGAATCCAGTTGCTATATAGTGTGTCCTGACTTTCATCTGGGTGGTGACTTCATCTCCATTTTGGACTTTAAGCCCATTATGTATTTCCTAGTGAGCCTTAAGATCACATAGTACCGTGGTTGCCAACACTTGGGCACACGACCAAAACCGTCGCCTACAATGATGACTCCACTAGGGATAGAGAAATAGATTCTAAGTGTTTTATAATTTATCATCTTTGATTATTTCTGTATTTCCTTCATAAATTTTGCATTCACTACACGTTTTCACACAATGCACTCTAAGTCCCAAATAAACTGACAATAATCTTTGCTTTGCTGCTTGTGTTTCATTCAAACTTGGTGGTGAGGTATTTAATTATTGTCACTTATAGCATGTACCTATCCGCATCCCGCGAACCCTTGAGTAGGGAGACATAATGGATGTATATAGCTATGGGAACCGAAGCTTATTACCCAAGACTCAACCATGTAATGACCTAGCAATTTCTAGTAGGTTCTTTTTTCCAAATGCATGTGTTTTATGCCATATGGTAATCCTTTAAATAAGGCCCAAGCCCATTACAAAATAAGCCTAGACAAAATGGGCCTTTCATACCTATTATTGGCCGATTTCAAAGGGAGCTTGACAAGGTAGGCTTTTGATATCATTCTTGGCCCATTTAAAATGGACTTTGGAATTATTTGGAGGAAGTGCCACTTTTTTGCATCATCTTGAGAGTTATCTTGCATTCGTCGGTTTTATTATCCCCTGTTGATAATCAAAACCCAGAATAAAAATCCTAGGACAAGGAACTTGCTGTTGAACATGTGTGTGGGAGAAATAAAGGTGGAGATATCATTAGAGAGCTTGTTTTTTTTCCTTTAATATGCATATATGTTTTATTTTCTTTTCCTTCTTACCAGTAGGCTTGCATTTCATGTATACACGCCATGCATGTTTCTGACCCTTAATGATTGTAGATATAGATCTATAGTAGTCTACCAGTTGGAAGCAATCTGACACAGGCTGTCTAGTTAGAATTTGTAGAGAGATCAAGATGGAAAAATTTGATGCTGAAGCCTTTAAGGAATAGTTGAAAGCTGAAATGGCTGAACAAACTAGGGTGATTATGAGAGAAATTATGGGGGAAATGATGGGTACAGCTAAAGGGGAACCACCAACACCACAATCGCCATTGCCCTAACCACCGACACCAGCACCTAAACCTCAACCTTTTGATCTGGATGCCGAGGTTCCTAAAAGGCAAGTTGACATGCTATGTCATGGTTGATAATGGGTCAACCATCAATGTGTGTCCTCTGAAGATCCTACCGAAGTTGGGCTTGATGGTAGCTGATTTGAAACCCTCCGATGTAGTCATAAAGGCTTATGATGATATAAAAAGGCCAATTGAGGGAACTTTCTGGGCTTTAGTCAAGACTAGACCTATTGAAGTTTGGGTTAACCTTCATGTGATAGATATTCCAATCCCCTTTGCTATTCTTCTGGGAAGACCATGGTTCCATCCTTTAGAGGGAGTGCCATCCACCATTCATCAAAAGATTAAATTTCCATATGAGGGGAGGGTGGTTACTATAATGGCTGAGATAGAGGTTGCAGTTGTTGCATTAAAACTAGCTCCTACTGAGATCTCGAATAGCTTGAGTTTCGAAGTCTGCATGATTTATGAAGACAAGCTAAACCTGAAGGTTGTCAGTATGATGAAGAGCACGCAGTTCATTCCTAGGATGGGACTAGGAAAGAATTAGCAGGACCCACTAGAATTCATCAAACCCAAAGTATCAATTTTGTAACATGGGCTAGGATATTCAGGGGAGGATGAGTCTAATGAGATGGAAGAAACTAAGGACAAGTCTGGGAAAAGCAGAATTAGGGCTGAGTTAAAGAAGAAGATGCTCTGGGAAATATTTATAGAGGAAGGTGCCAATTACCCCTACCAAGATGCTCTTAAGCCCCTGATGATTACTGAGAAGTTGGTCCTCGGGTTCAAAATATTCATTGAATATATGGATGGGATCAGAGAATCTGTTGTTAAAGAGCCTATGGTAGAAGAGCTGGTATTGACTCCGACATTAAAGGGGGACATTCCTACAGTGGAGCTAAAGGACGCAGCTGATCAAGAAGAGGAATTCAACTTTGAAACCTTTGTCCTTAATTCTATTATAGATGTTTTCTATGATGACATTGACCTTTCTGTTTCTAATTTATTTGATACTAATGACATTTTTCTTTCTAAAGTTAATGTGATGAAGTCTGATTATGCTTACTTGTGTGATGTGTTTCTTAATAGTTATGCTGTATGTGATGATCATTTCATGCATACGTTTGACATTAATTCAGTGCAAAATGAATCATTTAATCTAGGCACAAGTGATAACCCTAAAAATATACTTATTACTTCTGACTTAACTCTTGATGAGAGAGAGAAAATAAAAGAAACTCTTAAAAGAAGATAAAAAGTATTTTCTTGGGGCTATGAGGATATGCCTGGGATTGATAGAGAGATTGCAGAGCACAAGATTCCCACTTATTCTCATATTGCTTCGATAAAGAATAAGAAAAGAAAATTAAGGCCAGAATGGGCCCTCTTAGTCAAAGAAGAAGTAGAAAAGCAGTTAAAAGTGAAGTTCCTAAAAGTGGTAGATGACACCCGGTGGCTGGCTAACATAGTCCCTGTTCCTAAGAAAGATGGTAAAGTCAGGATGTGTGTGGACTATAAGGACTTGAACAAGGCTTGTCTTAAGGATGATTTTCCCTTATCGTACATTGACACCTTGGTCGACAGTGTAGCTTCCAGTGCCATATACTCCTTTATGGATGAATTCTCAGGATATAATCAGATGATGATGGCAGTGATTGACAAGTTAAAGACTTCTTTCATTACTGAGTGGGGTCTTTACTGTTACACAGTTATGCCATTCAGATTGAAAAATGCAGGGGCTACTTACCAATGACTGGCTATTACGCTGTTACATGACCTAATCCATAAAGAGATAGAAGTGTATGTAGATGACATGATGGTGAAGTCTTTGACCAGAGAAGGGCATTTCAAAGCCTTAGACAAGTTCCTGACAAGAGTTGAAAAGTATAACCTCAAACTAAATCTAAAGAAATGTGTTTTCGGGGTGACATCTAGTAAACTATTGGGACGCATCATCAGTTAAAAAGGCATAGAGGTGGATCCAGACAAGGTTAGAGTGATTAGAGAAATGCCTGCATCAAAGAATGAGAAAGAAGTTAGAGAGTTTATAGGAAGGCTACAATACATCAGCAAGTTCGTAGCCAAATTGACTACCATTTGTGAGTTGATCTTTAAGCTCTTAAAGAAGAATAAGTTGATTATCTGGGATGAGAAGTGTTAGCAAGGCTTTGAAACTATTAAGCAGTATTTGATGAATCCTCTAGTTTTGTAGCCGCCAAGACCGTGGAAACCCTTAATTCTTTACTTGGCTATAGAAAAAGATATGATTGGTGCAATGTTGGCTCAAAAAGGAGAAGGGAGAGTTGAGCATGCTGTATATTATCTGAGTAAGAAGCTTCTGCCCTATAAAACCAATTATAGTCTAGTAGAAAGAACTTGTTTGGCTGTAATTTGGCCAACAAATAAGCTACGACATTACTTCCAATCCTATAGGATTTAAGCGATTTCTAAGTATGATCCCTTTAGATATCTCCATAAGACTCTGTCATTAACAGGGAAATTAGCTAGATGGTTAGTCTCACTCACTGAATTCAACATAGACTATATTACTAAAAAGGTGATAAAAGGAAGATTTGTGGTAGACTTCTTAGCCCAAAATCTGGTAGATGATGGAAAAGAATAGGAGTTAGAATTTTTAGATGAACACTTGGGAAATCCAAACCTGGAAAATGTACTTTGATGGAGCAGTGAACGGTAAAGGGCAGGCATTGGCGTGATTTTGGTCTTATCGGAAGGAGAAGTAATCCCGATGGCAAAGAGGCTGGAATTTGAGTCACTAACAACCAAGCTGAATACGAAGCCTGCATTTTTAGTCTAGAAGCACTCAGGAATGTGGGGGCAGAAGAGGTGACAATGTATAGGGATTCGAAGCTGGTAGTGAAGCAGATCACCAAGGAATGGGAAGTAAGGGAAGATAAGCTAAAGCCATATTGGGATTATTCAGCCACAATCCTATTATCCTTCATGCAATACATATTTATACACTTTCCCCGAGAGAAGAATCAAATGACATATATGTTGGCTACCCTGGCTTTGATATGGGAAGGAAGTAGATGAGCAGAATGAAGCCTCTTATCTTAGTACAGGCCTAAATTCCTTGCTATGAGGAAATCAGAATAATGTCGATTTACCCAGTGGAGAAGCTTTGGTTTTATGATCTACAATGATATCTTGAGACAGGGTAATTCACTGAGGAAGTTGATAGAAAAGAAAGGATGCTACTGAGGATGTTATTATGACAGTTTATTAGCCACAATGGGATCTTGTATAAAATGATGCCAGTTGGAGTACACCTAAGGTGCGTCGATAAGGGTAAGGCACAGAAGATCATGGAAGCAGTTCATGAGGGTGTATATGGGCCGCATATGAATGGAATAGTTTTTGCTAAAAAGATAACCCGTCAAGGGTACTTCTAGTTAACCATAGAGGCAGATTGTGTGAAGTATGTAAAGAGATGCTACAACTACCAAGTCTATGGTGATGTGAGCCATTTGCCTTCCATGGAACTTCAAGGATTGACCTCTCCTTGGCCATTTGTAGTCTGGGGAATTGGCACTATTAGAGAGATAAGGCTAAAAGCATCCAATAGACATCGTTATATTATAGTGACGATTGACTATTTCTATAAATGGGTAGAAGCAAAATCATTCACAATTGTAGGGATGAAACAAATGGCCAAGTTCATAGAGAAGAATATAATTTGCCGATATGGGTTACCTCATCAGGTCATCATTGATAATGGTGTTCAGTTTAGGGTATAAATAACCACTTTTTTGGAAGAATACAAGATTGAGAATCATAGATCATCTTTTTATATACCACAGGCTAACGGGGCCGTAGAGGCAGCAAACAAGAACGTGAACAAAATTTTGGCCAAGATACTAGAACATTACAGGGACTGGGAAAGTTATCTATAGTTTGTATTATGGGGATATAGAACCATTGCTAGAATGTCAATATGAGCCACTCCGTATTCTCTGGTATATGGATGTGAAGTTGTATTGCTAGTTGAGGTTGAAATTCAGTCACTAAGGGTTCTCCTAGAGTCTAAAATCCCTGAGTACCAGTGGGTAGAAAGCCGATTGACATAACTAACTTTGTTGGATGAAAAGAGAATGAAGGATATGTATCACTCTCAATTGTACCAGAAAAGGATAGACTGAGCTTATAATAAAAAGATTAAGCTAAACAAGATCAAAGTGGGTGACTTAGTCTTAAAGCTCACTAGGCAATCATGACTGATCCACAGGAGAAGTTCAAGCCAAACTGGGAAGGTCCCTATCAAGTGAAGAAGCTATTTTCAAAAGGGGCTGTTATTTTGTTTGACTTGGAAGGAAATGAATTCAAAAAGCCCATCAACATGGATAAGCTTAAGAAATACTTTCTATAAAATCTCGTTAGGGAGAAAACCTCAAAAGAGGTTGCCTAGGCAAAAGTTAGAGAAAAAAGGGGAAAAAAAGTAAAAAGTCCTGCTAGATTGAAAACCTGAAAAGGCAGTCCAGGCAAAAGTAAAGGACTTATAAAAGGAGAGGGAAAAAAGAGAAAATAGTTAGTTGGAAAACTTGCAAGGGCAAGCTAATTAATGATAAAAGATATGTAAGAAGCAAAATTGTATAGTCATATTATGCTTAAATTAAATGGAATGGATTGCCTTTATTATTATAAACATTGCATTAAATGCTTATTACACATATGTCTAACTCAAAAGAAAATCTCATTTGATAAAGAAAGTACATAAAAGACTAAGTTTCATAAACTGATATAATATCGTCTGCTTCTCTTGTGACACCCTTGGGCACTCGATGTCTGTAATGCCATTGTCCTTTTATTTCTTGTAAATTCATCCTTTTTTACTTATTGTAGTTAAACCCACTGGTCATCGATAAACTAATCTTGTAAGCACCCAATTTTAGGATGCAATTGTGCATAATTACGACGTAAGCCCCTATGATGAAATTCATTCAAAAATTGAACTTGGTTGTCAATTTTTTGGACTTTAAGGACTAAATTGCAATATTTTTTTAGGGTTTGATTGCAAATAAGTCATTTTCAGGGGTCTTTTGGTAATTAAAAGTAAAAAATTTTTTTTTTTTAGGATCGGCATTACACAATGCCGATCGATATTAGATAATGCCGATTGGCATTATACAATGCCGGTCGGCATTGCACAGTGTCGACGCGCAATAAGTCCCTTGTTTGTTTTTTCACATTTTTTTTCTTATTTTTTATCAATTTTTTCAGTGTTTTGATTGGTTGAAAATTAAAATTTTATATGATAAGGTTTTTTATTAAAAAATACATAGAAGATATTTTTTGAAATAAAAAAACACTATTTGATCATTAATCCGTTCCTCCTTTAGAGGAAGTTCAGTACGCGCAGACTTTGCATTTAAAAGTAGAGTCTGCATGCATGTGTAGAGGGAATTTTTTTTTGGAGTTTTTTCTTCTTTCACGCAGAAACTTGACTGCGCAAAAACCTTAAAAAAAAACTAAGACATCACTAAAAATGTTGGGGGCATAAGAAAAATTCAATTTTGTCAAAGTTTTTTTTTTCTATACAATTCTTTTAACCAGAATGGTCTAACTCTATTTTTAATGCCTGAGTCCAGAATCGGCAATAGTTTCAACGATGAAAATCCTAGTCTGAGGGGCCAAAGCATATGCACAACATTTTTTCTTTCTTCTCTTCTCTTCTTGTAAACTTTATTGTTTTTTTATTTCATTATTGTTTTCTTATTTCATTACTAATCTAATTTTTTGTGTGTTTTTGTTTGATGCTCGATTGTGGATTGAGGAGGAAATAGTCAAAAATCCAAGAATTGAACAGAAGATCCTTGGAATGCTATGGATGAACCTGTATTATTTTTTTAATAGTTCTTAGGATTTTTATTTTTCCATTTTTGGTGTTCTGTGTAGTTATTTTAATTTCTGGATCTATAATTATTTAATTTTAATTTTGGACGTAGTTTGTAATAGCCCTAATACTGGGAATAGTGAAAATTTAATTTTCTGTACTTTAAAATTAATTAGTAATTAGGCACAATTGGGTAAAAAAATCAATTAAAATCAATGCTGGCAGTAGCTTAAATTAGGGTTTGCATGTAATTAATTATACACTATAATGTTTATTTGATCCATTTTTTGTATTTTATTTATTTTGGGCTTTTTTTTTTATGTTTTTATGTTTTTGGGCCCCAAGCCCACGTTTAGGTCTAACCCACTTAAATAAATAGACTTAAAAATGGTTTAAGGCTTTGAATAATTAAAATCAATTTAAGCCCATTAGGTTAATTAGATTTTAGGCTCACTTAGTTAATTAAAATTGTTTAGACTTAGCTCAGCCCACTTAATTTTATTTCTTTTAAAATAAATAGAGCTAGGTCCGCATGTCACTTAAAATAAAACTAATTTAGACTTAGGCCCACTAATTTAATTTTCCTTTAAAATTAAATAGACTTAAGCTCATTTCTTAGACAAACTAAAATAAATAAATATAGGTTTACTAATTAATAAAAATGTAGGCCCACCTTTAAATTCCATTTCACTTGTAAATAAAAAATGTAGATTTAGCTAACTTATAAAATAAAATTAACATAGTTTAGACATAGGGACATTGCCTTTTTGATGCATTTTTACTTGTAATTTTATTGACCTGTTGCATTTTGGGTTAGATGGATGTTAATTAGGGTTTAATAAAATTGCATGTAATTAGAGAATGAAATAATCATTTATAAAATTATTCTAAAAGAACACGAGACTAAGAGAAGTTAGTATTCCGTTTTCAGAATCTCTTGGTTGTGGTGCTAGCTTTCTTTTAGAGAATTGAGTACCACCTTTTTGATTTGTCCTAGTTATTACCCTGGGTGGTGACTCCTCATCTCCACGCCATGTCTTTGTGACAGTGGTTAGTGTGTTCTCTAAGGCCCTGAGCCTAAACAGTGTCGTGGTTGCTAAAATCTTGGACGCTCTCTAAACCCCGCTGTCTACTGTGGTGACTCCACTGGGGATAAGAGATACTGATTCTACTTGTGTTCTTTAGAATTATTTTATCAATTATTATTTCATTCTTGCATTCATTATATATTTCCCTACTTAACCGATGGTGTTGGTTTATGATTCTATGATTCCACTAGCTTTATGGAGTTGTAGATTGATTAACCATCACTCTGAGCCTTAACTCAGTTCAAGAGAGATTACCGGGCTCATCTGACCAGAGTCTGTAACCCAAGTCCCTAAGGGGGGTAATCTTCTCTCGAGTTGGTAAAGGATGCTAGGCCCCTCTAACCTTGGCCTGTAACTCAAAGTCCATAATGGAGAGCATCTTGCTAAGGGAACCTTAACTTTTCACCTGACCCTAACCACATATAATGGCCTAGTTACTTCCCCTAAGGTCTTTACCCAAAATGCTTGTTTGTTTGAATTTCCATGAGGTATTTCTATTTATAAAAGCCCAGGCCTATACCTTTGAAGCTCATTCAGGCTAATAAGGATTAGGCTAGACCTTTATATTTAGAAATGCTGCTTCTGTGCTTTTTTATTTTAAGAGAGATTTGGCATATGTGTCGGCTCTTAATATCCCCCATTGATATGAAGTCCAAGAAAAAAAATCCTAGGAAAAGAAACTCACCATTGAACACATGTGTAGGAGGAATAAGGTTGGAAGGCTTATGCTTGCATGTTGCTTGTTGATAATTGCTACCTGCTAAGTGCTTGCCTGCTATTTATTGCATAAACACATGCATCATGCATACATGCATACATACCGTCCATGCATATACTAATAACTTGTTTTGCAACCATTATAGATTCATCTGGGTCTTCTTGTTTCTAGGGATGAAGAGGTGGTAGATTGACCAGAGTTTCTTTAAGTCTGAAGTCTATAGTTCAAGGCATTCTTCACAAAATGGAGAGACTAGAGGGGAGTCCAATCAATCCACTATTCTTAGAAGTTGAATCAGCTCAAACTGAACAGACTGAAATGGAACAACAACTAGAAATATGGACCTTGGAGGACTTTAAGGGAGCTTTGATGGATGACATAAGAGCTATGATGCAAGATGAACTGAGATAGGCTTTGGCTGGACTAGTGCAACTTATTGTTGGACAACCACCTGCTATTGTTATTGAACAACCACCTGCTGCTACTATTGAACAGCCACCTGCTGTAGGAGCTCCACCTGTTGCTGTAGCTCCTCCACCTACTGCTGACAATGCTAGGGGGCAACCTGCTCCTAGAAATATGCTTGCTACTGATGTGAGAATGGAAGACATTAAAAACTACAAGGTAGAGAAGGTGAAGAGAGAATCACTTAAATTGGTTTAAGACCTTAACTCCAAGCAGATGCAAGTATTGACTTAGAAAATGTCCAAGATGGAAGAGCTGATTAGAGGACAAGGAATAGGATATTCTTTTGACTTTGATGATATGTTGCAAATGGAGGGTGACAAGCTGCTTGAAAAATTCAAAATGCCTAAACTGTAGAATTTGATGGGAGAAGAGACCCTAGAATTCATCTGAGCCAATACACAACAACTATGAGCACTGTGAAAGTACCTCTAGTGGTAGTCACTAGGTTGTTTATGTTGTCCCTGGAAGGAATGGGTGTGAATTGGTACCATGGGTTAGAGAAGTCTATTAAAGCTGACTAAAAGGAACTATGTAATGCATTCTTGAAATAATATGATTGTAACACTCAATTGGAAGTGTCAATTAAGGATTTGGAGTTAACTAAACAAAAATCAAATGAGTATTTTTCTAATTTCTTAACTCGTTTCATGAATAAAGCAGGGATGATGAAAAACAAGCTTGCTGAAAAGGATCAAGTTAGAATGATAGTTTGTAATGTGTCACCTAATCTGGTCGAGAGGCTACAGATGATGAATCCCAAAACCTTTATGCATTTGTATGATGATGGGTTACAAGCTGAGGAAATTGAGAGTGAGAAAAAGAAAACTGATAAAGGCACAGGAATTCGAAACTACCCAACGAGGGGCATACAATAAGGAAGTACTAGCCGAGCTATAGAGGTATATGCAGTTCAGCAACCTAGAAGGTTCTCCAACTTCAACCAACCACTCTTTAAAGTCCTATAGAGGCTAATCCAAAAAGGCCTGCTCTGACCCTTAACCTTTTCCAAATCCTCGAATCTAAATCTCCCTGGCTATGATTTGAAGAGTTATTGCAAGTTTCGTAAAGTAGCTGGCCATTCCATAGATACCTGCATTCGCCTAAAACACGAAATCCAAAACTTGATAGACTTCAAAAAAATCACCGACCCTGAGAAATCCAATTCCAACCCAAACAACAGAAACAACCCTTTCCCAGACTACCAAAACATTCCACTACCAGCCACCATGATGATCAACTCAGGGGTTAGCGAAGAAGAAGTGCTAAGCTCCTTCGAGGACCTCAACTTTATACCCAATGGAGAAACTTTCGTATAGCCACAAAGAGGAGTAGAAGATTTATTAGGCCAACCCTCAGGCGAGTTTGATTATAGAGTATTTTACTCGAAACCATCCTATGCTAATATCCCTATTGAATCAATTGAGCCCTTAGGATGGGGAGATGAGTTTGATGATAAGCTAGTAAAAGAAAGCCTGAAATTCCTGGGCAGTCGCTAAGAGGAGTTAAAGATCTGTTGGGACAACCTTTGGGCAACTTCGATTATAGAGTATTCTATTATAAACTCGCTTCTGCTGACATACCTATGGAAGAGATCGTGTCGACATGATGGGGTAATGAGTTTGAAGAAGATGAATTCTTAACCCCAGAATTTTCCTAAGAAGGGGTTGAAGAGCTATTAAGCCAACATATGGACAAGCTGAGGGAGTTAAAAGGAAAAGAAACATGCATAGTGGAAGTTTGGAAAAACAGGAAAAGAGAACGGATTGTTGGGGCTGTGTACATCTGGTATGATTCTAATGAAGAAAAACCCACTGGAGTCAATGTATGGAGTGATACTCCAAATGTGAATCATGTTACTGGAAGTAGGAGGAATTATCAGGCAGCAGAAAAGCAAAATGAAAGGGTTGTAGAAAGGGAGGAAAAAGAAGATGCAGAAGTAGAGGAAGGACAGAAAGAGGATCTGATCTTAGAACAATTGAAGAAGGCTAAGGCAAATATCAGTATTTGGGAATTGTTGATCCATTCAGGCAGCCATAGAAGGGCTCTAGTTAAAGCTTTGTTAAACATGAGCATTGAAACGGCAGCTACGCTTGAAGCTATGGTGGCAAAGGTTATAAAAAAGAAACATGGGTTGGTAACATTCTCAAACGGTGACTTGCCTTTGGAGGGAAGAAATCATAACAAGGCATTATTTATCCCAACTGAAGTAAAAGGGAAGTGAACCAACTTTGTAATGGTAGATGATGGTTCAACTATAAATGTATGCTCGCTAAAGATCCTACCTAATCTGGGTCTGAAAGTAGATGACTTGATGGCTTTAAACCTCATAATCAGAGCTTATGATGATAGTACTAGGAATGTGGAGGGAACATTTCAGGCTTTGGTCAAAATAGGGCCTGTAGAGTCAACTGTTGAATTTATTGTACTGGACATCCTTGTTACCTATGCCTTGCTGTTGGGAAGGCTGTGGTTTCATGCCCTGGGAGAAGTACCTTCAACTGTGCACCAAAAAATAAAATTCCCTTATGAAGGAGATGTTGTGACAATAGAAGCTGGAACCAATGTAGCTGTGGTATCCATACTTGATAAACAGAAGCAAGTGTGTGTTCCGCCTGGTTTCCAAGTTATTGGAATATTTGATGAGATGGATCCCAGGGTTGCAAACATGATGGAAAGCATGAATTATTGACCTGGACTGGGGCTCAGGAAGAATGAACAAGGAAGTCCTAGGCCCCCGAGCATTAAAACCTAGGACCATACGAAGGGTTTGGGATATACTGAGGTAGGATTAGCTAGCAGAAGAGCAAAGAACAAGGAGAATGCAAAAAGAAATAAGCCCTTAGGAAGGATTGAACCACTAAGTGAGAACTTCATCAAGCCAGGGGAAGGCAAGTATTATCTGGGCACTAAAGAATCTGTTAATGTGGCTAGAAAGGATGTCCCTGGATTTGAGATCTTTAAGGAGTAGATTGTGGAACGCCTAGTGGCCAATAACAAAGAGGAAGTCATGAAACAAGTAATTAAAAGGATGGGTGATAATGCTATTGAGGAGTTGTTGTGTTTACCACCTGAGGAGGAACCACCCCAGGACTTAGCTACTGTCATTAGTGATAGTTTCATTGATGTTTTCCATGAAGAAACTGATGTAATAATGTTCGGTCTTTATGCAGATAAAGATGTTAATTTTCCTATGGTCAATGATATGAATGCTGGTTTTGCTTACTTGTGTGATGTGCATCCTGATAGTTCTGTGCGTTATAATTTTGATTG
The DNA here is from genome assembly GCA_947683625.1 of Mallotus nudiflorus. Classification (NCBI taxonomy): domain Eukaryota; kingdom Viridiplantae; phylum Streptophyta; class Magnoliopsida; order Malpighiales; family Euphorbiaceae; genus Mallotus; species Mallotus nudiflorus. Next base: position 18,285 of record CANTUR010001905.1, read on the forward strand.
ATCATGCATGTTTGACATCAATTCAATTCAATTTGATTCATTTAACATGGACACAAATGATAATCTAAAGAACATTTCTATATCACATGATGTAACTCTTGAAGAGAGAAATTTTTTTTTGAGAGAATATTAACAAAAAGAAAGGTAGTATTCGCTTGGACTTATGAAGACATACTAGGTTTGGATAGGGAAATAGTAGAGCATCACATTCCAACTTATCCAAAAACCAAGCCAGTTAAGTAGAAATTGTGCAGATTAAGACTAGAATGGACAGAAAAGATAAGGGAGGAAATTGCTAAGCAAATACATGCTAACTTCTTAGAAGTAGTAGAATACCCTCAATGGGTAGCAAACATAGTACCTGTTCCTAAGAAAGATGGCAAAGTATGGATGTGTGTAGATTTTAGGGATTTGAACAAAGCCTGTCCAAAAGATGACTTCTCGTTACCTCATATTAATGTAATAGTGGATAGTGTTATAGTAAGTGCAATGCATTCTTTTATGAATGGATTTTCTGGGTACAACCAGATCATGATGGCAGTCATGGATAAGATTAAGATAGCTTTCACCATAGAATGGGGGACCTATTGTTACAAGATGATGCCTTTCGGACTGAAGAATGCAGGTGCAACTTATCAAAGAGCCGCTATTGCACTTTTCTGTGATATGATGCATAAGGAGGTTGAAGTGTATGCGGATGACATGATGGTCAAATCAGAGATAAGAGGAGGGCACTTTAAAGCCTTAGACAAGTTCTTAGCCCGAATTGAGAGGTACAACCTAAGACTCAACCTAAAGAAGTGCATTTTTGGGGTTACTTTAGGGAAGCTGTTAAGACATATAGTGAACAGCCGAGGAATTGAATTGGATTCGGATAAGGTGAAAGCCATCCAGGAAATGCCGGCACCAAAGACAGAGAAAGAAGTAAGAGGATTCCTTGGTAGGTTACAATATATTAGTAGGTTTATCGCAAAACTCACTAACATTTATGATCCTATCTTTAAGCTCTTAAGGAAAGATCATCCGGTTAAGTGGAATGATGATTGTCAGAAAGCTTTTGATAAGATCAAGGAGTTTTTTATTAATCCACCTATTCTGAAACCACCTAGACAAGGTAAGCCATTGGTTTTATACTTGGCTTTAGAAGAGGATGCAATGGGGGCAATGTTAGCACAAGAAAAGTCAGATGGAAGAGAGCACACAGTGTCTTACTTGAGCAAGAAGTTTCTGTTGTATGAGGAAAAATATGATTTAGTAGAAAAGACATGTCTGATAATGATTTAGGCTATTAGGAAATTGAGGCATTATTTTCAATCTTACAGGGTTGAAGCTGCTTCAAGAATAGACCTTCTAAGGTATCTATTTCAAGCATTGGCTTTAATTGGAAAAATTTCTCGATGGTTGGTACTCTTAACTAAATTTGATATAGAGTACATTACTACAAAGGTAATCAAGGGAAGAGTAGTAGCAAAATGCGATAAATGGTGAAGAGCAGTGGAATTTGGAGTTTCCAAATGAGAATTTAGCAATTGTAGAGCATTAGGAGTGGAAAATTTACTTTGATGGAGCTATAAACAAGAAAGGAGCTAGATTGGGAATGATTCTTGTTACACCAGAAGGAGAAACCATACCAATGGCAAAGAAACTGGATTTCAAGGTCAAAAACAACATGGCTGAGTATGAAGCATGTATCTATAGAGTTGAGGTAGTTATAGCAGCTGGAGCGAAATTTTTGTTAGTTTATGGAGATTCATTGTTAGTCATCAGTTAAGCTAATGAAGAATGGGAGGTAAAAGAGGAAAAGCTGAAGCCTTATATCTGCTATTTGAAAGCCTTAATGAAAAATTTCACCAAATGTCTCCTTATCCATCTATCCAGAGATGATAATCAGATGGCAGATGCACTTGCAACACTCTCTTTAATGTGGGATAGTGCAACTGGGTTGGCTATGAAACCTCTAGTGATCATGAAGTCTAAAGCACTGTGTTATGGGGGTGAGTAGATTATGAATGTTCAAATGGGGCCTGAAGAAAAGCCTTGGTTTCATGATGTTCAGAGGTTCATTGAAAAGAGAATTTATCCAAATGAAGTGACCTCAAAAGAAAGATATGCTCTTCGTGTTCTTGCATGTAACTATGCAAGTCATAATGGGGTATTATACAAAAGAATGCTGAACGAGATGCAACTCAGGTGTCTCAAAAAGGATGAAGCTGAAGAGGTGATGCAAGAGATTCATGTAGGGGCTTGTGATTCTCATATGAATGGGATAATTCTAGCTAAGAAGATACTCAAACAAGGGTATTACTGGATGACTATGGAAAAGGATTGTATTAGGACAGTATGACAATGCCATCAGTGTCAGGTCCATGGGAATCTTACTCACATGCCTCCAACAGTGCTAAATAGTTTATCATCCCCTTGGCCCTTTGCAGCATGGGGAATTGATATCATAGGAGAATAAAGAAAATAAAGTCCGATGGCTAGAAAACTTAAAAGGGCTAGTCAGGCAAAAGTTAGGATATTCCCGCTGTTTAGAAAAGTCGTAAAGGGTTGACAGGAAAAAGTTAGGGAAATAAATAAAAAATAATGGTCCCACTGATTAGAAAACCTGTAAAGGGCTAGTCAGGCCAAAATTAGGGAAATAAAATGTGAGCAAAAAATATTCAGTTAGAAAATCCGTGAGGACTAGCTGATAACAAGAGTTATATCATGTGATGTATTAAATGTACTCATTTTGGCCCTAATTAATGAATGAAATTGAAATTGAACTTTTGTTAAACTTTGTATATCCTTCTTTATTATAAAGCATAAGTACTTAAAGGGATAACAAAACATAAGAAAGCCTGAAACTAGCTCTATGAGACCATTCTATCTAGTATTGTCTTTGTTTCTTCCTTTGCGACTCATCATACAAAGTTTGAGTTCTCTTGTACCTAGCAAAGCCTGGTGGTTCTGTCTTTTGGATAACAATCCAAGTTTTGTAATTGTCATCAGTAGTAACATCAACATCTAGGTGTATGTTTCGTTCAAGGGCTCTACAAGGCCACAAGCTCCTAATTTTATCCAGAGAATCTTGTCTCAAAGGAAAGCCTTCAAAGTTAGTCAAAACAGGAACGATGAATTGAGGGTGACCATATTGATGACAAAGGCATAAAGGGGTAATAAAAAGGTAGAGAAGTACAGCCCTGGAATAGGAACACAGTGATCATATAACTCAATAGTCATAAACTTCAATCTCCACCAAGGGCAGACCCATGTGATCTCAGCATCTGAAATCTTCTTCAACCAGTCAACCCATTGGTCCATAGAACGTTTGTATTTCATTTTTAAAGGATGAGATTGTAGCTAATGAGATTGATAAGTTAAAGGATTGAGGGGTACATTAAGCAAGCTCAGCTTTTGCTGTAACCAAATCTTAAAAAAAATGGTATAAGAATAATTAAATAAAAGCCTACTAAGTTGAAAACCCGAAAGGGCGGCTTAGGCAAAAGTTAGGGCAAGCCTGCTAAGCTAAAAACCTGAAAGGGTGACTTAGGAAAAAATTAGGGCAAAAATAAAATAAAAATAAAAGTTTTGGTTGCACACCTGAAGAAGAAGTAAACTGCCTGAGAAACAGTTATGAGTCTTGAAACTGTCGAACCCAATGATGGTCTCAGCAAGGATAACTGGCATAAGATTAGCTCCAAGCTCTACCTGTTCCAAAATATTGACAATGCATGTATCGGTACCACCATGGTGAGAAACTAGCAAAAATTGAGCATATAAATAGAAAGCAATTATTCTAGTCTAAGAAGTAGTGTTCTTGTCCCTAGTCCTACAGACAGTGATCAGAGAAGAAAGATTGATGGTCCCAGGGTTATGTGTATACGTGTAAATATCAACTGGGGGCAAATGAAAGAACGTAACCAATATGCCAGGAAATTGCATCTCCAAATTAGGAAGGGCTATCATAGCAGTCGAGTCTAATGTGCATTCCAGAATAGCAGCAAACTCTTCAATCATTGGACAAAGCTCTTGCCCATTAAACTTGAATACATGGTCCTTGACATCCCAAAAGGTAGAAGCAATGTGTAGGAGATTATTATCGATAGTCAGGTGCTGAAGAGATTTCAAGGATTTGATGTGGAAAGGTTGAAGCTTATTCCAGTCATCACCATTAAGACTTTTAAGAAATTTCTTCATTGTTTGAAGAGATGCTTGAGTCATGATGAGGGTATAGAGAATTAAGGAGAATGCCCCTTGTATGGTCTTATATAGGGAAAAAAGATGAGTTTATGTGGGAAAGGGATTCTGCTAGCAAAGAAAGATGTGGATAAGGTGATAGAATCTGAGAAGGATTGGGATAAATAGATAATTGGGAAGATAATCCATTCTTTTAATTATTTATCTATCCAATTTTATCCATCTTGGAAAAGGATTAAGATAAATGGGTAGTTAATTAAAAAATATAATGTTCATTAACCATCTTTTTTAATTAGTTATGTATAAAAAAGGCGGGCTCGCTAAGTTGAAAACCTGAAAGGGCGGCTTAGGAAAAAGTTAGGGCAAGCTCGCTAAGTTGAAAACCTGAAAGGGCGGCTTAGGCAAAAAAAAAAGCATTAAGATGCAAATGTTGTTTCAATTCTATCTAATAGTGTTCGGGACAGTATAGGAATAAAAATAGCAGTACAATAGAGAGCAGTCAGATACAGACACGCAGAAAGTCAAGAATACAGAAGCTCTAAACCACTCATCTTGTGCTCTAGTATCAGGCCATGGGCTCCATCCTTTGGTAGGGTCATCATGATGATAAGTGTCTAGAGATCTTGCAGATGAAGTCCCAACACTATACGAATCAAAGCCTAAGTTTGCAAGCTGCCGACGAAGCATCTCATTCTCCCACTCCAGACCGTTGGAATAGCTCTGCATACAGAAAAAACACCATTTCATATGCATTACATGCATAACATGCATACATTTGCATTGTCTCAGTGAGGGTGCTTACCCGCCAACTGTCTGTAACCTGCATCATAATTAATCTCTGAGACGAGGCAAGTCCGTGTAGATACTCTGCTTATGTCTGGGGAATCTATTTTGTAAAATTTTATTAATATCAATGTCAAGTGTACATATCCATACAAGAAATAAAGCAAACAGACTCATATAAGAAGCATCTGGTGGATAAAAACAAGGAAGCTGAGCATCACCAAACTGCATTTGCTGCTTAACTGGAGCTTGAACAACGGGAGCCCAGTAGAACATAGACTTATTTGGAAGAGAGACATCACCAAGCGTAGCATTGATAAAGGCCCCATCGCGACTAGACCCAACGTGCTGAGCATGATGACCAGGACCAGGTATGGGCTCAGGGCTCTCAATATCAGGGCTCTCAATATATGGAGCAATCTCAGTCTCCTCATTTGCATCAACAGGAGAGTGAACCTCCCCAAACTAAAAAGAGAAGAAGTGATTCATAAGTTCTAGAAACAGAAGCTGAAATAACGAGAAATTACCTCACCATCGTCAATAGGAACATGCTCCAGGAGGCTCTCACGGATAAATTACTGCTAATGTCGAGAACGCTCAAGAAAATCTGAGGCAGCATATCCCTGTAGTGCATCCCTCAACTCTGAACTTGTAAGATGCGAGCTGTGGAGCATATAGGAAGGGACATTAGATGGAATGCGATGTCGAGAAGGGTTAGAAGACCAGCGATACACTCGTTCCCCTAAATACCATATCAGACAGCCATAACCAGAGAGTAGGATCCTCATAGACTCCAAGCAAGCTGTAGCCGCCATGAAATCATATCGCTGGATGTCCTCAGCACCCTCTAACCAATTAGAGTTTATCTGTAATTTATGTAAATTATGTTTAATCTCTATTAAACTATACCATACTAATGATTTTATTTTCTTTTTCCTTAACAGATGCCACTCGATAGTGTTCAATTGATCACAGTATGTCTGTAAAGTATTCCTGTTGCTAGCAAGGTGAGAAGAACCCCATCTCATCATTAGAGGAAAGGTCCTATCAGAACTGATAGCGTTAAAGCCTCGAATCAGCCTAATCTCTGTGCTCCAGATCTGAAAAAAAGAGAACATATCAGAAAAAGGCAAAGAAGAGCAAAACTATAAAGATCAAATGAAGGAAAACATACATGCAAGACGTGCCAAAAGCCACACATCATGACAACACCTTTACAGACAGTGTCCAATCTATAATAAATATAAGCGAGTGCAACAGATCCCTAATCTAATGTGACAACTCGATCCAAGTCATGAAGAGGACCTAACAAAGCAATACTGACCTCATGATTGGTCTCATAAAAGAGGGTCGTGCCTAATAATATCAAAAGGAAACACCTCGCCTTATGAATAATCTAACGAGGAGTATAAGTAGGAAGGCGTTTGAATCCCTCAACTAATAATGAAAGAAGAATGTTCTTCCGATTCTTCCATGCTAGGGTGAACCTGATCAAATCTCGTACAAACTGACTTCGTGCATGCTCTGGAAGACTACAATAACTAGTGTCAAATGGAACTGGGGATCCTCCAAAGGCAATCCCGGTGATAGCAGAGAAACTTATAGGTGGAACGGTCAGCTCACCCACACGAGTATGAAAAGTGTGGGTAATATCCATCCATCGCTCGATTAAAGCAAATAAAGAATAACGGTCAGACCGGCCTTGAACAGTCAGAAGTGCAGTAATGAAATGCCTAAATCTAGAAGCCCAAATCAGACGTGTCACCTGCTCCGGTAGTCCATGAAATAATTCCCGAGCTAGATTGAAACAGCCCGTGAACTTCATCGAACGCTATTTCAATTTCAAAAAGAAAATAATAATTAATTAATTGAAAGATTAATTAATTAATTAATTAATTGCCCTTTAAAAAATTTTTTTTAATCGACAATGTAGATTGCCGACCGGCATTCTAGATTGCTGATCGGCAATCTACTATGCCAATCAACATTAACTTGGCTGATTATAAATCTAGAATTTTGACCGGAATTCTAGACATCTGATCCTCCATTCTGACAACCCAAGAGTCAAATTTTATATTTTCAGAGTTAATTTCAATTTATTATGCATTTTCATATTAATTTCTGACTAATATATATGTCAATGTCAATTTCTACTCTAAAATTAACTTTAATTACTAATTATACAGGTAATATTTTTGTAGAAATAAATAGAAGCAAGAAAAGTTACCTCATTACCCACATCTCTGCAGCTGTGGGTATGTAAATAAGTCAAAGGAAAGATAGTCGTGTCTTCTTGAAGTTCCAAATTATTCTGAGAAAAATGAAGAGCCAAAATCCTCTGACTTTCTAAAGTCTCAACTCCTTCATGTTGTCTGTATGACAAGGAGGCCATAGGATTAGACGGATTGTAAATCGGACAATAAATGGTAAAGAAATCAATAAAAGAAAAATCAAGATCAATTGAAAAAAAAAGAGAAGAAGAAAAGAATAGGAAGAGAAGTGAAATGATCGATGAAAGGGAAAGAATTTATAAAATGGAGAATATCCATTTTAATCCTTCCAATTTACTTACCTTTTATCCATCTTTTCTTTCTTGCAATTTGGTCCATTATTGCATTCGGATTAGGAATACATTCCTAATTAAATTATGACATTCATCAAATTAATAATTCATTAAATTATTAAGACTGAATAATCAATTTGTGATTCTAAATTTTCTGTCAAGTACAGAATACATAATAAGATTACAGAACTCATTTTTTACATTTTACATGCATGATTTCAATCATAGGATTCATATGCTACACAGTAGCTATGATATGAATTTCAAATGATTATGTTATGTGCTGCACAGTAGTCATAACCTTCATTATGTTATGTACTGCATAGCGATTATGACATAAGCTTTGAAATTCATCATTACTAGACGTTCCACAAGAACTATAGCAAGTTTTTAATTCAACTACACTAGACGTCCCACAGGGAATATAGTGTGCATCGTTAAATGTCCTATAGGGAATATAACAAAATTCAATTAAACTACACTAGACATCCCACAGGGAATATAGTGTGCATTGTTAGACATCCCATAGGGAATATAACGAAATTCAATCCAACTACAGTAGACGTCCCATAGGGAATATAGTGTGCATCGTTAGACGTCCCATAGGGAATATAACGAAATTCAATCCAACTACACTAGACGTCCCACAGGGAATATAGTATGCATTGTTAGACGTCCCATAGGGAATATAACGAAATTCATCATTACTAGACATTCCACAGAAACTATAGCAAATTTCAATTCATCTACACTAGACATCCCATAGGGAATATAATGTGCATCGTTAGATGTCCCACAGGGAATATGAAAAAATTCTTCATTGCTAGACGTTCCACAAGAACTATAGCAACTTTCAATTCATCTACACTAGACATCCCATAGGGAATATAACGAAATTCATTAGTGCTAGACGTTCCATAGGAACTATAGCAAAATTTCAATTCATCTACACTAGACGTCCCACAGGGAATATAGTGTGCATTGTTAGACATCCCATAGGGAATATAACAAAATTCATCATTGTTAGATGTTCTAAAGGAATTATAGTAGGTTTTCAATTTATCATTGCTAAACATCCCATAGGGAATATAGCAAAACTCATTTGCATAAAGTCCACTAGACATTCCATAGGAAATATAGTGCGACTTATTAAATACTACACCTTGCTCAATAATTTGAGCATCAATCTATCACTCAGGATACAATCGAGTGTCCTAATTTCTTTCTTTTGAAATTGTGTGCTTCTATTGCTTTTCCACAATTTGTCAAACAAACAGTGATAAAGGGGGGCAACTGTAAGCACCCAATTTCAAGGTGCAATTATGCACAATTACGACGTAAGCCCTTATGATGAAATTCATTGAAAAATTGAACTTGGTTGTCAATTTTCTAGACTTTAAGGACTAAATTACAACATTTTTTTAGGGTTTGATTTCAAAGAAGTTAGTTTTTCAGGGGTCTTTTGGTAATTAAAAGTAAAAAAATTTTTTTTAGGATCAGCATTATACAATGCCGGTCGGCATTACACAGTGTTGATGCACAATAAGTCCCTTTTTTGATTTTTCACGTATTTTTTCTTATTTTTTATTGATTTTTTCAGTGTTTTGATTGGTTGAAAATTCAAATTTTATCTGATAAGGTTTTTTTTTTAAAAAAACGCAAAAGATATTTTTTGAAATAAAAAAAACAAACGCTATCTGATCATCAATTCGTTCCTCCTTTGGAGGAAGTTCAGTACGCGCAGACTCTATATTTAGAAGCTGAGTCTGCGTGTGTGCTTAGGGGGGATTTTTTTTGGGGTTTTTTCTTCTTTCATGCATAAACTTGACTGCGCAGAAACCTTAAAAAAAAATAAAACATCACTGAGAACTCTGGGGGCATAAGAAAACATCAATTTTGTCAAAGCTTTTTTTTCTATATAGTTCTTTCAACTAGAATGGTCCAACATTATTTTTAAAGCCTGAGTCCAGAATCGATAACAGTTTCAATGGTGAAAATCCTAGTCTGAGGGGCCAAAGCATATGCACAACATTTTTTCTTTCTTCTCTTTTCTTCTTCTAAACTTTATTATTATTTTATTTCGTTATTGTTTTCTTATTTCATTACTAATATAATTTTTTGTGTGTTTTTGTTTGATGCTCGATTGTGGATTGAGGAGGAAACAGTCTAAAATCCAAGAATTGAATAGAAGATCCATGGAATGCTATGGATGAACATGTATTATTTTTTTAATAGTTCTTAGGATTTTTTATTTTTTCATTTTTGGTGTTCTGTGTAGTTATTTTAATTTTTGGGTGTATAATCATTTAATTTTAATTCTGTAATAGTTTGTAATAGCCCCAGTAATGGGAATAGTGAAAATTTAATTTTCTGTACTTTAAAATTAATTAGTAATTAGGTTCAATTGGGTAAAAAAATCAATTAAAATCAATGGTGGCAGTAGCTTAAATTAGGGTTTACATGTAATTAATTTAGGATTTTTTTAGAAAATCATTGTAATGTTTATTTGATCCATTTTTTGTATTTTATTTATTTTGGGCTTATTTTTTATGTTTTTCAGCCCCAAGCCCATGTTTAGGTCTAATCCACTTAAATAAATAAGCTTAAAAATGGTTTAAGGCTTTAAATAATTGAAATCAATTTAGGCCCATTAGTTTAATTAGATTTTAGGCTCACTTATAAAATAAAATTAACATAAGTTAGGCCCAACTTTAATGTCCATTTCACTTGTAAATAAAAAATGTAGATTTAGCTAACTTATAAAATAAAATTAACATAGTTTAGACATAGGGACATTGCCTTTTTTATGCATTTTTACTTGTAATTTTATTGATCTATTGCTTTTTGGGTTAGATGGATGTTAATTAGAGTTTAATAAAATTGCATGTAATTAGAGGATGAAATAATCGTTTATAAAATTATTCTAAAAGAACACGAGACTAAGAGAAGTTAGTATTCCGTATCCAGAATCTCCTAGTTGTGGTGCTAGCTTTCTTTTAGAGAATTGAGTACCACCTTTTTGATTTGTCCTAGTTATTACCTTGGGTGGCGACTCCTTATCTCACGCCATATCTTTGTGACAGTGGTTAGTGTGTTCTTTAAGGCCCTGAGGCTAAATAGTGTCGTGGTTGCTAAAATCTTGGACGCGCGCTAAACCCCACCGTCTACAGATCTCCATTGTAGTCAATGAACCTCTGAATGATCCTCTGAGGCCAAGTAACAACCAGGTTGTCCAAAAAATTTTGAGGAAGGGGCCTTAGTTCAAACTCATGTAGGAGCTCCACAATTCGTTGTTTCTGTCCATATTGTCTGCAAAGCTGAGCTAGATTGTAGAAGGTTACAAAATGGAGGCTGGCTAAGGGAACACAGTAGGTATAGGACCAAAGGGTCACATATTGCAGTCTCCACCATAGGCACATCCATCGAATCAGAGTATTAGGGAATGTAAATAACTAGTTGTGGATATCCTCCGGGATAGGATGAAGTCTCATAGTATAATAGTGTTTGGCCTTGTAGTAAGCAATGTCTCTAGGTGGTTCGAGCAATCTTAGTTTCTCTTGTAACCAAGCCTGTAGAATTGACAAATGGGTAAGAATGATGGAAAAAAAAGTAGTAAAAGAAAGAAAAGACCCACCTCCAGTAGAAATGGACTCCTAGAAAATCTCTTGGTCTTGGAAAAGTTATCAAGTCTGGTAATGGTCTTAGCTAGAATGAGGGGGAAAAGGTTCAGTCCACTCTCCACTTGTTCTAGAACATGCAGGATCTTCGAATCACAGTTACCAGAAGGGGAGACCAATATGAACTAAGCATATAGGCAGAGTGCCATCATTCGAGGCCAAGGAACCTCGCTGCTGTCTACCGCCACTACCTCCTTTACAAAAGGGCTAAGCATGATTTTGTTACCAAAAATGTGAAAAATAGAGGATTGAGGGGACATATTAAGCAATCTTGCCATTTGGTATTGGATGGTGTGCAAATATAGGTTATGATTAGTGGAATAACAATATGCCGAGTGGAATCTATATGAGAGCCCAGGATAGCTTCAAATTCCTCTAGTAGGGGACCAATCTCTACTGTGTTGAATTGAAAAACATGCTTTTAGGAATCCCAAAACTGAGCAAGAACATGGAGAACTGAGAAGTTGATCTTCCTAGCATGCAAAGATCGAAAGGTGGATAGGTGAAATGGCTCTATTTTAGCCCATGCCCTACCATCCAGAATTTTTAGAATTGGTTATAGCTGTTTCAAACTTCTCTTAGTCATGAGTGGGGTTAGAATGCTATTTGGGAGAGAAGAATAGAGGGAAGTGGTGAAATAGGGAGATTAGGGATTTTGAAGAAGATTTAAGGGTTTTAATAGCTGCGGGATAGGCGTGTGGAGGTGATCGCCTCTATGATTAGGTGACGCCTCTATAAGAAAAGGCAAATCACACGTCACCTGTTCACATAGAGGCGACACCTCTATGACAGGCAGAGCAGATCTTCACATTCTTGGGAATTTTCTAAACTGTATATGAAGAGTTGGAGCAAGGTGTTTTGAAGATAAAAAGGCCTTCATTCATTCATATTTTGCTAAAATTCTCAATGCAAAATAGGAAGGTGTAAAAATAAAAAAAATCAATTCAAATAGTAAGAGGTCAACAATGTAAGACCTCCAATGTTTCTAGACAAGGACACTTCTATGCTAATAGAAAATCTACAGAGGGTCCTCTCTAGTTGTCATTGTTAGACTCGTTGGCTTCCTCATCAACTGGCTCATCCATAAGCTCATCAGCTAGCTCATTTGCAAAAGCATTTATGGGATCGGTCTCATCATCCTCGCTGCTAACCTCAGACTCCTCTTTGGTTGCCCCCTCCTCCTCATCGCCCTTGACTTGAAGAGCGGTGAGCTGGTGCTCCAAGGCAGTGATCCTGGCCTAACTAGCCTCTTTTTGATCCTATTGAAGCACAATAAGAGGTAAGAAATTATGAAAGCATGCATACATATGGAAATAGAGCATATTTTGTGTGTACTTTCCACTACCGTGTCACTTGCGTCAGGAAGTCCCTATGGGCCTCAACCACCTGGTACATGTACTCTCCATGATCTTAAGGTATGTATTCCAATGATAATGTTAGAATTAACCATGTGTTATAAGACTTGAGAACACAGTTGCCAGAGAAGGAAACTTACATGGGTAGTAGTCTTTGGGAAGAATGCTAGCTCTAGAGTCATAACCAATGTCAGAAATTGATGAGAGAGCTCACTAAAAGGCATCCAACAATAAGTCAACAGATCAGGAGTGGCAGTGAGTTTGTCGACCACTACCTGGGACCAAGAATTGGAAGGGACTATCGAGGATGGCACCCTAGAAGAAGAGCCCTCACCACTGGGAATAATGTGCGGGCGCTGGTGAGGCCTCTCTTATGCAGAGGGCCTAGGGCGAGGAGTAGGTGCCCTACTAGTGGCCTAAAAAATGAAAAATAAGTTAAAGAATAGCATCTATAATTAAATATAAAATAATAAATAAAATAAAACATGGCATGCTTACCTGGAGTGTAGGCTTAAGAAGTGGCACTCACTGTAAAAGATGAGCTCGTGTAAAGTCCACATAGCGAGACTTCCTCCTCTCACAATAGTCTGCAGTATCCTCTCCTTATAGGGCATGATCGAGCTCATCTCCTTCTAACTCATGCGCCCAGCCGGGGAGGAGCAAGAGGTGGATGCCTTACTTGCACACTTGATCGCCACTGATATATCCTCTCCTTAAGGAACCAAACTCTACAGTTAGGGCCTCTAAGAAGAACCCTCTTCCTGGACAGAAGGATGGAGTGAACCATGGCTTGCATCCACCCAACCTGATGGCCCCACAAGTCTGGGCATAGCTGCAAGAATAAATAAGTAAGTAGGTGAATTTGATTAATGAGTTTATTACTAATCTCAGTTACATTTATAAGTGCATACCTCATTATGAGTGAGTGTGTTCAGCTGCTCACAGTGTATATGAACATGAGCCACAGGCCTCCTCTAACCCCGTTTAGGACCCCACCTCTCCATCGAAAGGAAGGGAGTGTCAATGACCCTGGTGATCCCCACTATCAGCTCTAAGTCTAAAGCCCAGTCTTGCGAAAGAAATAATAGATTGTTAGTAAGATTGATTAGCGAAAGTTGGAATGGAATATGAAGGGAGAAAAGGGAAGTAAAATACTAGTATGGCATGCCAAAAACTGCAGAGTTGCTTGGCTCCGCGTACTAGCTCATCCATGCTCTTGTAAAGATAAGCTAAGGTGTAGCTGCCCCAATCGTAGGTCGCCACTAAGTCTAGGTCCCTCAGAGGCATTAGGAAGCTTAAGTCTACAGAGCTGACTATATCTGTGAAGAGAGTAGTGCCCAGTAGATAAACAAGGAAAGTGCGCACCACCTGATCAATCCGTAGGGGTGTAGTGGTTGCCTTAACTCTAGCATGGGTGTAGAAGCTCCTGATTGACTCAAGCTTCACTGTGTGGGTCCTTTTCATGTCTAGGACCATCCCAAGTAGATGCTCAATGAAAGTAAGATGGTCGGGAGATAACTCATAAAGGTTGGTATCGGAGGGAACATAATCTCCAACACAAGCAATGCCTATAACTGCAGCGAAGGCCACCGGATCTAGGGTGAACTCCCCAAAAGGAAGATGAAAGGTGTGGGTGGTGTCAGACCACCTCTCTATTAGGGCATGCAAGGGTTGGTAATCCCTATGCCCCTCATATGCTGGGAGTGCCAGGATAAAGTTGGAAAACCTGATGTCGTGAATTCTAGTCTATATGGCCTCAAGAAGCTCGTTATACCAGATCCGTGCACCGCTAAAGTTCTTAGCAACCTTGAGGGTATGGGCATCAATCTAAGGGAGTAAAATTATCATATTACATAATTAAAATTCAAAATTTTTGCTAAATCCTGTCACTGAGGTGACGCCTCTATTGAAGAGGAAATTGCCTCTGTGATGAGGCATCGCCTCTTTGAGAGCAAGCCTGACTTGAAGAGGTGAATACCTCATTATTAAGAAGTGATCACCTGATTAGAGAGGCAATCGCATGATCAAAATAGGCAATCACCTGATCGAAGAGGCGATCACCTGATCGAAGAGGCAATCACCTCTTCGTGTCGGCAATTTGACAAGATAAGTTGAAATTTTAATTTTTGATCAAGAAAATTTGATTTCTTTTGGCTAAATTCATAAATATATGTATTTAAATATTAACTCAATGTTATTTGATGATATTCGTTAGAAAAAATTAAAGAAATTGAGTACTAACCTGTCCAGTGGCCAACCCGTAGATATGAGATTGCACGTTCACAAATAAAGGGATCTTATCTCCAATACTAAGCTCAAAACTCTGAGAAGGGTTCATTGTAGGTGTCACTAGGTCCTACATGGGCAAATCTGGGGTTCATACAATGTCCATGTCAGAGAATACGAAGAATAAGAGAGAAAGAGAAAAGGGACGAAAAGAGACAAGAGAAAGAATTGAACATGTGAAAGTGACACTTGGAGAAGAAAAGTGAGAATTTATATGGTTAGGGTGAGGGTGGAAAATTAAGAGAAAGGAAGATGAGGTGAAGAGGGTGAGGCCCACTTTATGAAATAAAGCACCAAATGGCGTAGGGTTTAAAAACAAAAAGAAGAGAAATTTTGCATCACTGCTCAGGTATACCCCAAAATTGATCTTTAGACAAGGATGATCCAATTGAAGCATTGAAAGAACAAGTGTCTAGTAGGGTTTGAATCCCTGAAGTGTGTATCTCAGGAAGCGTCTGGTTGAGTTTGAATCCCGGAAGTGCACCGAAGAACAAGCGTCTGTTCAGGTTTGAATCCCCTAAGTGCACTAAAGAACAAGCATCTAGTCGGGTTTGAATCCATGAAGTACATGTCTTAGGAGGTGTCTGGTTGGATTTGAATCCTCAAAGTGCATTCTTATTTTACCGAGTGATTATTGGGCTAGGAAAACCTGGGTTTTATATTAAACTATAATGAGTAACTGATCGGGCTAGGAAAACCCGAGGAACATGGTTATGCTTCATCTCTTCTACTAAGTGACTTCTCGAGCTAGGAAAACTCGGGAATCACATAAATTTATAATGAGTAGCTGATCGAGTTAGCTTAACCCAAGGATCACGGCTACGTTTGCCTTCTGTCTCTACTGAGTGAAGATTGAGCCATGCTTGGGATTCGTGAAAAATTTACTAATGAGTGATTGATTGGGCCAGGAAAACTCAAGGACTACGATCACATTTCAGAGAAGAAGCTTGACCTATTGGGTTTGAATTCCTAAGACTGACGGCCCAAGCAAAGCTCGTAGGTCAAGTATGTCATTCTTAGTCTCTGTTGCTGGTTGCTTTTTTGAAAAATAATTTTTAAAAAATTCAATTTTTCAAAAAACCAAGGGGGCAAACTGTGGACACTGTCAGTTTGATCGGCTTGCAATGAAAGCCTGATGATGAGAAAGTTCAAGTTTTGAAAGCAAGGGGAGCTTGAGACTTCTCTAAAATCAACTATGAAAGCCCACAAATACTATGTCCTAGCCTAAACTCTAAGCTAAGCCCACAATTGCCATATCCAAGCCCAAAAATAAGACCCAAAGCTTAAGCCCATCGCCTTTTGACCGAAGGGCCCTGACCTTGCCTAGGTGAAAAGGTAATTACTTCAATGAAGAGGTGTTGCCTCTTCATCCCAGGCATCAATGAGGCGATGCCTCATTGAAGAGGCGGCGCCTCATCACACCTACTCTCTACAACATTAAATGCCATTAATGACAATAGTTGGAAGCCCACTTATTGAGGATTTGGTTATTTCTTAACATAAAGGAAAGAAGAAAAGGTAGGAAAGAGCCTAGGGAATGAAAAAAGGCAATGGGAGAGGGTGAGAATGGATTTTTGAGAATTTTAAAAAGGAGAAAATAAGAGAGGCTTTAAAAGGGAATGTGGAAAAAAATTTGGAGGGGTTGGCTAGTGGTAAGAAAAGAAAACGTTTGAAAGAGGAAAAAAAAACAGAGGGAAAGAGGAAAAAAAAGGGAAAGGAAGAAAGGAGGAAGAAGAGGGGAAGGGAATTTGAACCTTAAGGGATTTGATTCTTGAGAATAAGAGGGGACCTTTTTGCATTCAAGGCCACTCCTCCATCAACCAAGCTCTAAGGGCTTAGTGAGGAGCATCAAGCACCTCCAAGTCAGTGAGTCTCTCTATTTTTAAGCTTTAAGTTTTTATCTTTATTAAAAGCTTTATTCTTTTATGTGTTTTCTTGAGCTAAATTACTTATTTGAAGTTATAAAGAAGCATGGTTGCATGAAATATTGAATGTTGATACTTGTATATTTGTGTATGTTTCTCATTCACGTGCTTGATTATCGCGTTTCTTAGGATTTAAGAAATGTAGAGTGTTCTTGCCTCTGTTGAAGAGGCAATGTCTCTTCATAGAGGCATCGCCCCTTCATGATGAGGTGACAGAGGCAATGTCTTTTGGTCAAAGAGGTGTCGCCCCTTTGACATGATTTTGCCTTTTTATGCCTTGATTTTCAACTAGTATTTTGCATGTTTGACATGATTTTCTTATTTAATTTGTTATATTTCTTGCGATTATATATGATTCCTATGTTGATCAATATTGTTTCTATGTTATTTTCCTTTTTTTTTTTTCGTGTTATTTAGTGGATCATTTTATGAGTTTATTTTCAGTTATTTTTGAGAATGTTATATGTTGATGATTTGTAAATATTATTATTTTTATTGTGTAGAATTAACTTGTATGTGTTGTAGGAATTATTTGGTGATTTTTAATCACTAGATGTTTGCTTTATTTATCATTTTTTTAGAGTATTAATTTGTATAATTAATTATTTTATTTTTGTTTTTTTATATTTATTTACACAAAAAGTTGTAATCCTTAATCCCTCTCTCCTTTATTTAGAATGAAAGGTTGTAAATTATTTTTATTTATTTTATTTATTTATTTGTGATTGAATGCCGGGTATTTAAGCATAAAATGGGACGAATGTGCAAAGTTAGAATAATAAAAAATAAAATTGGAAACTAATTGTGATTTGCATGTTAATAAGGAAATAAGTTAATAATCAGAGGTAATAAAATTCAAAACACACACAGAGGCCAACCGTAAGGTTGGGATGGTATTCCAAAAGCCCATACCCAGTTTCCGAACTCGATCTCTAATGACAACTTTTGGGAACCTCTATGGAATCCAGTTGTTGTATAGTGTGTCATGACTTTCATCTAAGTGGCGACTCCATCTCTATTTTGGGCTCTAAGCCCACTATGTATTTCCTAGTGAGCCCTGAGCTCACACAGTGTTGTGGTCGCCAACACTTGGGCATGGAACCAAAATCGTTGCCTATAAGTGGGTTGTAACTATATTTTTGAATTGAATAAAAACTTCTTTTACATTAGATTTATGCTTTAGAGGTAAAGCCAAATATATCTGGTTAAATAATCTAGAAACACAACATAGTATTTAAAATGATCAATGGAGATCACTGGTGATGTCTAGACATCTGAATAAATGACTTCTAGAAAATGAGATGATGTTATTGTTGATTGGGAAAAAGATAACTTATGATTTTTATTGGATGAACATGGATTATAATGAATATAAGATGAAATAGTAGATGTTAAATTTAAATTATTGGAAGGAATAACGTGTTTAAGAATAGAAGCAGATGGATGTCCTAGCCTGTGATGCCATTGGGACAAGGATGTTTTGACACTTAAAAAAGCAATGATAGGTGTAGTTTATGGCCACTCATATATACCGTCCTTAGTTTGGCCCTTCAACAAAAGCTTCCTTATGATGAGGTCCTTCACAACAAAAGTAGTAGGTAAGAACTCAATGGATGAATTCTTGGAATTACAAAATTGATAAATTGAAATCAAATTGCACTGCATGCTTGGTACATAAAGGGCATTGTCTAATTTAAAAGATTAAAAAGAGAATGTAGAGTAGTAGAATAGGTGTGTGTGATTGGTAATGGAGTGTCATCCCCAATCATCATGTCATCGCTGCCACTATATGGATAATGTAGGGATAGATTTTCCAAGTCAGAGGTGACATGGTGAGATTCCCCATTATCAAGAAGCCAAGGACAATTTTTGTTTGATGGTGTTGCATAGTTTTCCTTTGGTTGCCATGGTGGGGTTATAGTGTTGCTTTTGTTTAGAATTGGCTAAAACTTATATGAAGGTCACCATTTGGCCATGTGTCCTTGAATCCGGTAGAGTTGATAATAATGCAGGTAAGGTCATTGCTGACAGTTAGTGATACCATCTAAAATGTTCCGGCCTAATTAGGGGCCCTTTACCCCCTAAATAGGGAAACTTGGATTAGCAAGAAGGTAGATCCATCCGAAATGGGGACTACCCTAAAGTGGAGTCCTAAGCACAAAAGGAATACTCTCCTACCAAGATCATAATTCACTATCCCATATGGAATCCGAATCCATCCAGGTTTGCGTATTGCTATATATAGAGCCTTACATCCCTCACAAGGGGACATCTGATTCTCATATATTCTAGCTATCTTGCATTCTCCTTGCTTCTGTTCTCTAACTTAGGCATCAGAGTGTTCATGGGGATTCTCCCCACCTCTCACCTTACCTTATGTTCGTGGATTGCAGGACACCAAGCCCAAGAGTTCTGGAAATCAATTATCAAGTGGTGCCGTCTGTGGGAACTCCTTGGGAAAAGCCATTCATTTACCTGCTAAGCTAAAGACATATTCACCATGACTTCTAGCCCACCACCAGCCCAAATTCTTAAAGCCAGCACTAACCCTTTTGCACCTATCCTTTCGACCGACCTCTCAGACCCTCTCCCAACAATAATACTTCCACCCACCTTATGGCATGCTAGAGCCTCATTCAGACATATACCTTCACTTTCGGACAACACTCTAAGATACCCATCCTTGGGCATAGACCTCCCGTATTACGCTCTGCTACAATACCATCGATCAATACCTTCTATACCTTTTCCAAGTCTACTAGAAACACCAACAATAACCACTCCACACTGTGAACCAAACACTCAGCCTTGATCAAACTAGCAGGGAAGCCATGATAAAAAATATTCAGGCACAGATAGCTTTGATGCAACAATAGCTAAATGCCACAATATAGAGTGGGCACTCTGAGCTGGCTCAGAACGATGATAATATAACACTTTGGCAGGCCCCAAGGATGAGCGTGGGGAAGGGTAAAGCGCCAGAAGGGGAGTGCAGTTCAACCATTATAGACCTTGATGATTCAAAATTAGCTTAGAAGGTTGAAGAAGCAATATACAAAGCTCGAACCAAATATAGAAAGGAAGAGGAATGTGTTATGGATAGTAGAACTCAATTTGTTAGTAGAATAATTCAAACGGATATTCCTAGTAAGTTCAGAATCCCACAGCTTGATCAGTACGATGGGACGGAAGACCCCATCAGTCATATATCAATGTTCCGAACAAAGATACTGCTCCAGAATGTAAATGATGGAATCATGTGTATAGTCTTTCCAAGCACGCTCGTAAAGAATGCTAAAAAATGGTTTCATCGGCTCCTAAAAAACTTAGTTACTTCTTTTGAGGATCTAGCAGAGCAGTTCCATATTAGATTCATCACCAATATTCCCCCAGTAAAAAACATCAATGATCTTTGAATTTTCCTGCAAAAAGTTGATGAATCTTTATGAAGTTACCTTAACCGTTTCAATAAAACAGCCATGCAGATTGAACATCTTGTTGATGAAGTCACTATAGAAGATTTGAAAAATGGCACCAGACTCGGAAAGCTTAAAGAAAAAATAATGACTAAAGAATCGAGTACCTTTGTAGAAGTAATGGCGATGGCGGTTTGAATGATAAAAATGGATGAAGACAGAAGAATCCGTCAGGAAGAAGACAAGCCATCAATCAAGGATGAACGGTCAAAACAGAGACAAGCAAGCTTCCCAAAAATGAATTTCAGAAATCCAACAAAGAGATTTGATAGGGAAGCAGACATATATACACCCTTGAACACCTCTCGATCCAAAATCCTCATATGGGTCAGGCAAAATGGAGTAGGGATCACCCCAGCCAAGAGAATCAGCCCAAGTTGAAGATTTACCCGGGACAGAGGCCAATACTACGAGTACCACTGAGAATACGGGCATGACACAGAGGGCTACAGAGAGCTGAAGAATGCCATAGAAAGACTAGTGCAGCGGGGAAAGCTTGATAATTTCATAGACACACCGAGGTGAAGCAAAAACTCTAAAAGCCAGGAATGGGACAGAGCCGAAGGAAAGAAAACCTAGAAGGAGCTGATTGGAATGATTAACATGATTATAGGGGGAGAAAACACCAAAAAAAGATTAAAGCATAGTAGAGGAGAAAAATTGGTACTTGGGAGAAGTGACATTATTTTCAATTCAGAAGATGATTTGCATGTACACCACCCCCATTGTGATGCTCTGGTGATAACTGCGTGCATAAATAAGTATCAGGTTAAAAGGCTATTGGTGGATAATAGGAGTGCTATCAATGTATTATCTTGGAACACGTACAAAGCAATGGGCAGCTTCATTACTAACCTGAAACCCATCCAGAATCCCATCGTGAGTTTTTATAGGGGAACCATGCAACCAATGGGGATTGTCGAGCTGAACCTAAAATTTGGAAACCAAGATGATGAGGAGACAAAAGTCATCTGGAATTTATTCAACGTGGTAGATATACCACTAGCCTATAATGGGATTATAGGACGACTAACACTTTATGAGGCAGATGCAGTGACCAGGATCCAATGCTTAACCATGAAAAATCTGATTAAAAATGGGACCCTTACTAGCCAGGGAGATAAGCACATGGCTAGACAGTGTTATCAGATGGCCATAAAGCCTCAAGTGGAGGCTTTTCCTTTAGAGGCATGGGAAGTTGAGAAGCAAGGCGCTGACCCATAACTAATGGAAGACATGGAGACATTACAAATCATTGAAGAAAAGATCTTGAAAATTGACAACACACTCAACTAAAACATCAGAGACAAAATAAAGGAAGTCCTCACCAAACACTCAAAGGATTTCGCTTGACAAGCCTCCGAGATCATCGACGTGGATCCACAGGTTGCCTGTCATTGCCTAAATATCAAACTGGGAGCTAAGCCAGTAGCATAAAAAAAAAAACCTTTGCCTATGAAAGATAAAGGATCATTACTGAAGAAACAATGAAGCTGTTAGCAACTAGGTTCATTAAAGAGGTTACTCACCCGGAATGGGTAGCCAACATGGTGCTCATCAGAAAAGCAAATGGGAAGTACAGAATGTGTGTAGACTACACCGACCTTAATTGAGCATGCCCTAAGGATAGCTACCCGTTGCCCATGATTGATCAACTCGTCAATTCCACCGCTGGTCATAAATTATACAATTTTGTCAACGTGGCACAAGGTTATCACTAGATTCCAATGAAGGAAGAGGATCAGGAGAAAACATCCTTCATCACTTATGAAGGGTTGTACTGCTATAAGGTGATGCCCTTCAGACTGAAAAATGTTGGGGTCACGTATCAAAGAATGATGAACTAAGTCCTCCAAGACCAGATTAGAATAAGTGTAAAAGTATACATGGACGACATCATCATCAAGAGCAAACATCCGGAGCAGCACCCAATAGACGTGGATCGGGTTCTCCAGCTGCTGAGTAAATCCAGGATCAAGTTGAATCCTGAGAAATGCATCTTCGGAGTCTAAGCAGGCAAGTTCCTAGGGTTCATGATATCTCAACGGGGCATTGAAGCCAATCCAAAAAAGATGGAAGCCATACTTAACATGGAGGCATCGAAGAACATACAAAAGTTAAATGGTAGAATCACCGCATTAGGGCGTTTCATTTCTTGTTCGGCTAGGTAGTGTCTACCATTGTTCTGAGCTCTCAAAAATTTTGGGAAGTTTCAGTGGTCTGCTAATTGCCAGGCGGCATTCAAAGACATTAAAAGATTCTTATCTTTACTACCCCTACTCATCCGGCCGGTACTAGATGAGACCTTGTATTTGTACCTTTCTATTGGCCAAGAATGCATCGCTTCATAACTAGTAAGACATAGCCTTGATCAAAGCATCGAAATGGAAGCTTTATGTTGACGGAGCATCCTCAGCTCAAGGTTCCGGTGCGGGAATAATCCTTAGAGGGCCGCACAAGGTTCACATCCGGTACACAGTCCGTATCGAGTATAATGCCACTAACAATGTAGGCGAGTACAAAGCACTCATTACAGGTTTGATGTTGGCCACCAAAGTTAGGGTCGAACACCTCATCATACACTCAGATTCCTAACTGGTAGTCAACCAAGTCAGTGGAGCGTTTCAAGTCAAAGACACATGCATTGCCAAGTACGTAGATAAGGCTAAGCGGCTTTTGCAACACATCGAACGAGACGGAGGCAAATGGAAGATCGTCCAGATTCCCAGGGAAGAAAACAGTGAGGCCGACTACCTTGCCAAATCCACAGTCGAGAACAGTCAAGCATTTTGGGATATGAATTTAACCGAGTCGCTAACTAGTCCCAGCTCAGAAGACACTGATGTTTTGGAGACACAGGTAGTCTTGGAATGGATGCTACCCATAATCAAATATTTGGAGCATGGAACACTCCCAGAAGACAAGTTGTAGGCTCGGAAGCTCAAGACCAAAGCAGCCCACTATTCCATCCATCAAGGGGAGCTCTACCGAAAATCCCTCTCAAACCCATGGTCAAAGTGCGTTTCCCCAGAGGAAGGAAATTACATACTCCGAGAAATCCATGAAGGAATTTGTGGAGTGCATGAATCCTATTATTCGCTTACTAGAAAGGCACTACTCCAAGGGTATTACTAGCCCACCATGTCTAAAGATGCCCAGTAGCTAATGCAAGCATGTCCCTAGTGCCAGCACGATGCTTGACTTAGTCACAAATCTTCTCGGCCCCTGCATCCCATCGGCAGCCCTTGGCCATTCGCCATGTGGGGGATGGACATCCTTGGTCCTTTCCCTACCTCATAGAAAAAGTTTTTAATTGTGGCCATTGACCATTTCACCAAATGGGTAGAATTAGAAGCGGTCCCAACCATTACAGAAGCCCGGATACAACACTTCTTCTGGAAGGAGATCATTTGCAGGTTCGGCATCACCCACACTTTAATTACGGAAAATGGCAAATAGTTCGACAATAATAAATTCAGAGGTTTCTGCTCAGACCTTGGTATAAAGTTGCACTTCACCTCAGTAGCTCACCCGCAGGCAAGCAGAAGTCACAAATAGAATTCTCATGCAAGGATTGAAGAAGAGGCTTGACGAGAAAAAGGGGAATTGGGTCGAAGAACTCAACAACGTAATTTGGGCCTACAGAACCACACCCCGATCATCCACTTGCGAGACATCGTTCAGACTGACTTATGGCATGGACGCGGTAATTCCTGTGAAAGTTGGGTCACCAAGTTACCAGGTAAGCCAGGATGTTGATCACACCATCAACAACATTGATGCCCGGATATGCCTAAACCTACTAGAGGAACAACAAGAACAAGCTTTAGCCATAACTGAGGCACATCGAAAAAGAGTAACACGATACCATCATCAACGATATCGAACAAAATAATTCAAGTTGGGAGACTGGGTACTCAAGAGAGCAGATATTGGCAAAGGCACCTCAGGAACTGGCAAGTTAGGTCCAAATTGGGAAGGTCCGTACCAAATCTCAGCATGCACGATGAAGGGAATGTACAGACTAAGAGAAAGAGGAGGTAAAGAACTACCACGATTTTGAAACTCAGACTCCCTCAGAAAATACTATCGGTAAAATTGTATTTAACATATGATATGATTCAATAAAGTCTCTCTTCATTAATAAAAATGCCTTTACATGTGATTGGTTACAAAAAAAAAAGAGGAGAAAAAGAACCTATACTTATCTACTCCACTATATGTACACTTGGGCCAGGCCCAGAAATAAAGGGGGAAACCTCATCAGCAGTCTCTGGATGCTCTACAGACCTAGCAGCAACAGCAGCCTCTGTAGACTCCCTTGCAAGAATAGAACTGGCCTTTCGATGGGCGTCCTCCTATGCAGTAAGTTTGGCAAGGTCTGTGGGAGTTATTCGGTCCAACACCCTAAGATCCAATCCCGAGTCTTGGGAGAGTAGGATCCTCTTACACTCAGCCCAATAAGCTTTGAGAAACCCCCATACCATGCCTTGATATGCCTTCTTATCATTTTCTTGGGATTTCTCAAGCTCTGCCAGCCTCCTTTGGAGCTCAGCGATCTGAAGATCCTGCTCGTCGATCCTCCTTGTCAGCTGGGCTTGGCTATGTTCTAGCTCAGAAACTTTCTTCTGATTCGCCTCAGCATCGGACTTGGCCTCAACATATCTTGTTTGGCAGTGCTCTAGAGCTGCCTTCGCACCATCCAGCTTCTTTTCAAAATCGATGGTTATAGTCCCCACCTCCGTTTCTTTTAAGCTGTACTGGCTCTTCAGGTAGAAGTACTGGTCCTTCACCAGCAGCAAGGCCTAAGTTATCTGCCAAAAACCAATAGTTAACTTCAATAAGAAACACGTATGATAACTACATTAAGTGGCAGAAGCTAGCTTACCTCTAGTGACTGGCCAATCATGGAGTCTAATAACCCATTCGGGCCCTCATCAGACCAACACTGCATATCACTAGGCAGCCTTAGCAACTTGGTGTACTGATCCTGCACTTAGCTGTTGGAGATACTCGAGGGCTTCATCCGCTTTAATATCCAGCCCCTCATATCCGGACACCCAGATAATCACGGGCGCTGAACATAAATCTCTTTATGTAGCCCCTCTGCATCAGACCCCGGGTCAATCAGCCGCCTCTTTCTTCGACCAACCTGCTTCTGCTTGTCACGACCCAAAACAAGGGCCATGACCGGCACTAGGGAACGGGAATTCTTTCGAAATCAGAACCCGTAGCAAGCCTAAAAATAAATAAAACATACGGTAATAATAATAACCACACTTAATGCAGCGAAAATAAAAATCATAATTATCAAAAATAACATTTACACCAAATGAATTTATATTAAATCCTCATCTCATATATATAAATCCTTTGATACAGATTTTAGTTTAAATTCTTAAAATACATAACTTACAAACTTATTTACAACTACTGCAGTGTCTAGATTATAAAAATAAAACTCAAGACTCAGATAAGCAGTTTACATAAAGAAGCCGGGGCGGAAGAAATCCGGCGTACATGCCTGCTACTGAGGTCTGACGAAGAAGACTCTCCTGAAAAATGGTCAACAGAGGGGGAGTCAGACCTCATTGAGTGAATTACTATAATATATATACATGCATACTAAATGACAATGCACACAGTCAATAGTATATATATAATAAGCATATATACAAGCAAATACACACAGATGCAATAAAATCATTTTATATTTTTATTGAAAATCACAGTTCATGAAGGATCAAATAGAACCCTAGAATATCGCAACCTCAAAACAGTATTAGACAACACTCTAGCCATACAGGCTCACTTATTCCAAATATAATCATTTGATCCATTTAGACAGTAGACTGGCCCCGAGACACTAAGTGAACCGAGCTCCAGGAGTCTGACTGTCAGTGTGATTGGCCCCGAGACACTTGGTCAATCGAGCTCCAGCAATCACACTCCCAAATCATTTCTCACACATCAAATAATCATAACCAATCATTATCCACAAATGGTTAGTAATATAGCCTAAATGCTATAAGCGTACTGGTACGTACTCGGTCCTAGTGCTGCCCACTAGGTAGCACGTTCTATCGATATCCTTCATTAAAAATATAAAACATACATTCTTAAAAACAAATGATGCATAAACTTAAATAAAATAGCAACAATAACCATATATATACTAGAAATATACCAAAAGTAAATCAGGTATATTTCGAGTATATATACGTCAAAGAATTCCATATAGATTACGAAATAAACTAGAAATATATTCAAAAACATTTTAAACCTAATTTATTAGCAAAACATGCATATAATTGAAAATATACCGAAAATAAACTAAAGATAAACTTAAATACCAAATGAATTATTTATGCATAATTAATCAAAATAAAACATATATTTCTAAATCATGCACTCTAAAGGATATATATATAGAATAGTAACTTACACTTAGTGCGCTTCTCGAGATGGGTCCAATGGGCCTGGTCCACTAGGCCTCGGTCTCGGTGCAACTAAACAAACAAACATAACAGACATCAGAATAAACCTAACAGAAAATCCTAGAAACTCGATCTAGAATATTAGACACAGAATCAGAATTAGGGTTCGACCGGACATCACGTTTTATGAGAATTCTATCAAAAATCCGGTAGAACCTCCCTTGTAAAATGGACATCTCTCTACTCAAAGAGTAGAGCCGGCCTTGCAAAGAAACAAACTTCAAAAAATAGACACAGAAACACATCCACAACCCCTCGGTCGGACTCTAAACTACAGTCTACCGACCGGGTCCACAATCACATAATATTTATGAAAATATCAAAAATACCCTTATATCATAGAAATACATTTTATAAGTAGAAATTACATAATTAACCTTAAAACACAGTAAAAAATGATAAAAACTCATTTTATTAGAAAAATCGTATATTATATATATAATTGAAAATAATTCACGAAAAATAGTTTTATTTAGTTAAAAATACTAAATAATTTGTAGAAATCCTTTTTATACCTTAAATAACTATTAAAACCAATTTAGTTACATTTTTAGCCAATTTAGGGTAAAATTACTAAAATACCCCTATATATATAAATATACTAAAATTCATTCAAAAATTCACCAAAAATAGTATAATTATCCAAAATTAATTTTCTCCACATATTTATCAATAATAACAATAATTAAACTCAATTAACTAATTAATTTCAATTAAAAACATAATTAACCTAATTTTCCAAAATTACATAAACCTAAATAAATTCAAAATAAATACATAGAAATTCATAAAAATTCCAGATAAATTTCTATAATTCATTTCAACACCTATAATTATCATACGATTTCATAATTTATTTAATTAATTTTCGAAAATTAGAAAATAATAATAAAATATTCAAAAATACCCAAAAATCAAAATAATTCCCAAAAATTCTATAAAAATTCACACATGAATATTAAGCTACTAGGATCAAAATTTTTTAAGGTAATTTTCATGAATCATTCAATTCTAAGTTCAAAAAAATCAAGAAGCTAAAATGGCCGAATTGAAGATTTAGCTCAAACCTCATCAACCACTGGTTTTTCGGCCAAAAGGAGCTTAGAATAGGGACCATCGGAGCTCAAGGAGTCGATGAAGATCGGCGGTGTCAAAAATGGTGGCCGGAATCATGATCGACGGCGAAGAGCTCCACTTGCTGCCACCGCGAATTTCGGGCATTCCAACGGGCTTCCGATGGCCTGGTCACGTCGGAGAGGAAGAGGAAGGAAGGGGGAGGAGGTTGGTGACAGCTGATAGCGGCGAAGGGCGGTCCGACATGGTGGAACGGGAGGCGTAGTGAGGGTAGGGCGTCGGGAGAGAAGAAGAAGGAGGGAGGGGCAGATTAGTAATTTGCCAAACTTGATTTTTGATAAATATAATATATGTATAGGTATGTGTATATATATATATACTTTATATTATTTTAATATATAATATGATATAGACAATAAATATTCACCACACACACATAATTTAATATTTTCATAATTTATATGCTAAATAAAATAATTAAATAACAATAAAACAAATTAATAAATAGTAAAATATTAGGGTAATTAATTAAACCCTAATTAAATAAATACACATATACGTTATTTAGTATTTTAAAAAAATATATATGAGTTCATGCAAATGCGTAAATCTAATTAAAATAATTAATAGTAAATTATTTACGTAAAAATTTCCCCGAAAATGCAAGTCCCGGGAAAATTTTACGTAAAATACTTAAAATATTATAAAATAATAAAAATCAATTTTAATTAAATAGCAACTCATAAAATATCATAAATATGTACAAAAATTATTAACACTGTATATCTCGATGAAATATTAAAATGTTTAAAAAACACGGGATATTACACTGCTGTTCACTTTCCATCGGTGCTTTGCCTTTAGGGTCGGCGGGAACTGCTTCAGGGACTGCAGGAGCTTCAAGTTCTGGGGAAGGAGAGACTCGCACCTCCTCCACAGCAGCCGGCTCATCAATTAAGGAAATCCCGCCCGCAAAATTAAAAAAGTCAGCCATTTATAGTTGGAAAAATAGAGCAAGTCAGAAAAATAGCTCAAAGCAAAACAAACATACTAGGGGAGTGATTACGACTCAGACAGACTCTCCATAGGTACCTCCGGGATGCATCCTCCACTGATCGAGCTTCAGTAAGCCCATCGAGATGTAGCCGCAAAACTAGCTCCGTATCATGGTCGGAAAGTTTTGCTAGATGGGTCACCTTATGACACTCGTCTGACCACATCCTCCGGATGTCCAAGAAGTCCGGCTGATGCTCCACAATAAAAAAATGGTGTCTCCACTTCTTATGGAGATCCAAAAGCTTTACCAAGAGAGTATGATTGGGTACGGCCTATAGGGAGAACATCAGCTCTCCCTTCTTCCTAGTCAGCCTACACAAATATCGAAAGACATCTAGATCAGGTTCCCTCCCCTCTTCATACATTAGTTGGATGAATTCGGTTAGTATCCTATAGGTATTCGGATGAAGCTGATCGAGCGCTATGTTATTCCTATTCAGAAATTCTTTTCCGAAGGGATCTAGAGGAAATTTCAAACCCCCCTCTAACTAGTTAAAATACACTGCTAATTTACTTAGCCTTAATGAGGGGGTATGGGCCCTAAACCTCCTATCTACGGTGTGAAGGGCATAATCGGTCGGGATATAGAACCACCTCTGATACCACCCTAGTAACTCACTATCTACATTAGAGACAAAAAGGTCAGAACTAACTTCTTCCCTTGGGGCCATAGTGGAGAACGGAAACACACAATAGCAGAAAGGACCAAAAAAAGGAAGAAGAAAGATGAAAAAATCACCTGGTCGCCATAAGCAATAACTATGGCAGGAAGAAATGGAAACAGCATAGGCAATATCAACTCAGTGAAGGTAAAAACAACAGAAAAGCAAAAGAAGTAAAACATGCTAGTTAACAAGCACAACAGTATTTATAATGACACAGAAGGATTTGAAAGCATGTCATTAACTGCACTCATTATTGCTATGTTCCTCCTTAGGCCACCAGGGGCCTTTTAGGAATAAAAAAAACCCATTAGATGAGGTGTCACGATAACGGCAGCACAAACACTTTGTTTACCAACATACAAAATGATGCAGCACTCACACGATTTCAATTTCGAATCCATAAGAGTTGAAATGATGCCACCATGTGCCGGCCCGCCCATATTTCGACTGGGCCGCTTCATCAAGTGACTCAAAAGGCATTTTAAACATCGTTTTCAGCCCATTTTGAGTATCCAAGCATCTAAGTCTCGCACATCTAAGTCCAGTGACTGAAGCTGGCACCCTCAAGTCACTTCTATAGTACTGAGGTTCCGAGCATGTAAGCCTCGCATCCTTGAACCGAGCATCTAAGTCTCGCATATCTAAGTCCAGTGATTGAAGCTGGCAACCTCATGTCACTTTTGTAGTACTAAGGTTTCGAGCATGTAAGCCTCGTGTCCCTGAATTGAGCATCTAAGTCTCGCACATCTAAGTCCAGTGACTGAAGCTAGCACCTTCAGGTCGCTTCTATAGTACTGAGGATCTGAGCTCAAAAAGCCCATGCACTGAGCATTAAAAATCCAATGACGATTGGTTCTATCATGTTATTTCCAAATGGATGGGTTAGTCTATTGTTGTGCTCATACGCACTTGGCGGATATCCCAGCTCTATAGATTACGATCCAATGATGACCATCCAAATACTTGGCACCGAGCTCTACTCATTGTGACTGAGGCTGGCCACCTTAGCTCACTGGCCTCTATTACCGTATTATATCCCTTCTAAGAGCATCAGCATCCTACCCGAACGCAATGGACATAAATATCTGAATACCCTGAGGGCACTCTTGATACCATCTAGAATGTTCTCGCCTAATTAGGGGCCCCTTACCCCCTAAATAGGGACACTTAGATTAGCAAGAAGGCAGATATGTCCAGAATGGGGATTACCCTAAAGTGGAGTCCTAAGCATAAAAGGAACACTCTCCTACCAAGATTATGATTCTCTATCCCACACGGATTCCGACTCCATCCAGGTTTGAGTATTGCTATATATAGAGCCCTATATCCCTTACAAGGGGACATCTCATTCTCACATATTCTAGCGATCTTGCATTCTCCTTGCTTCTGTTCTCTAACTTAGGCATCAGAGTGTACGTGGGGATTCCCACCTCTCACCTTGCCCTCTGTTCGTGGATTACAGGACACCAAGCCCAAGAGTTCCGGAAACCAATTATCAATTAGGATTGGTATTTTGTTTTAATATTGAGTTGCGATTGGTGTCAGAGAATTTCTGGTTATTATTATGCCAATTAGAGTGAGTAGCAACATTAGATGTTATGGGAAATATAGGCTTAAGTTTAGGAATGGTGAGGGATGCTTTAAAATTGAGAAGTTTCTCATGTAGCTCTTTAAAGGTGATGGGTATGTCTCTTGCTTAAACTGCTTTAACTAGCTCTTTATAATCATCTCCAAGAGCTTTAAGGATCTTGTCAATAAGATCATCATCATCAAATGGTGAGCCAAGAAGAGTTAGTTCATCAGCTCTAGCTTCAATTTTTTTGTAAAAATTTAGTAACAGATTCAGATCCTTTCATCATCTATTTTATTTAATTTTTCACCTGCTTGATTCAACCTTGAGACAGTTTTGCATAGGTGTTGGTAAGTATGTTCCATGATTCTTTCAAGTTTTTGAAAAATAATTATAGGAGATATTGATCCAATGATTGCATTGAGTATTAGTTGTTCTGATCGAAGCCAAAGAGAATATGCAGGGTTCAATAAGGTGGTGTTATTTGCCGTTATGGTTTATGGTGGGCAAGGTTTTGGTCCATCAACATAGCCGAGTAGATCGTAACCTATGAAAAAAATTTGGAACTGTAACTTCCAAGAGATATGATTGGTATGTAGTGATGAGTGTTAAAGGGGTTTGGGTGGCTACATTGATGGTAATGAGGGTGTTATTTGGATTATTTGTATTACAGATAGGGGTATTGGTGTGATTTGTTGCCATTATTGAAAGAAACAAAAAGAATGGGAGTAAAAAGAAAATAGGAAGAAGGTTGTTGCGTTCAAAACTTGTAAGCGCACGAATTGTGAATTGTAGCATGAAAGATATCATTCCCATGGAGACTATATATTGAGTACCGATATTTTTACCTATAATCTCAACTAGTAAATTAAATAAAAGTGAATTTGTAATTAAAATTAATGAACTGTAATCAAAATAAATAGTAATAAAATAATATATAGAATAGAGCCTAGGTTTAGTTTCACTATTTCAATATGATCATGAACACATTAACAAACAAAAGACATTGATTTCAGTTAAGGGTAAATTTTCTAAAATATTTAAAGACTCTTTCAAGTTCAATTAAGCATGCAAATATTAATATTTAACCTACTCTCGTGGTTAAAAAGTTAATCTTTACTTATTAAGTTCCTTAACAATTATTGGTTTACCACCTTAAACCCTCTCTACTGTCATGGTTCCCCAAAGAGCTTGCCTACTCTCATGGTCAAGTGGTTTAAGTCTTATGAGTTATAAGCTAATGAAATCTCCTAACTCTCATTGGTGAATTCACCTATAAACATGCAATCAAGCTGGCCAAGAATGAAAACATACATGAAGTGCAACTCATAGAATTAACTGAAAAATAAAATAAAATAAAATAAAATAAAATCTTTGTGTTCATTCACATCATGGAATAGCTATTTCTAACCTAAACTCTAAAAGAAAATTCACTCAAATCTTCTTTAATCTAGGCTATGCTCTTGTTTGTGTCTGCCAATTGATGACTAATCGATCCCCCTAAAAGTTATCATCAAGTGCCCTTTTATAGAGTTCAAAAGAGTGCCCTAAAAATCCATCTCCTACTCGGGTTAGGAAACCACATGGCATGGTATATGGCTTCCCTAGGCGTGCTTCATCCCGTGAAAAGTTGAAAACCAACATCCAAAAGCCTATATGCCTTGTTGCACGATTTCATGCATGTCGTGCAAATCGTTTTGCAGCTTTAAATGTTACACGGTTTGATGCATGGTTTCTTGCATGGCTTTGAAAAGGGGTGCAACATATGCATGTCCCATGCACACGGTTTATAACATGGCTGCCTTAAACCGTGTCCCTTCCTACTAATTTAGTGTAACACCAAATGGCTTCACACACAACTTCCACACTGTATTACATGCCGTGCTTGAAATAACTCCTTACTTCTTTTAATTTCCTCATTAAACACACCTATAAAAATGGAAAATAAATTAATATGAAACAAAAACTTCTTAAAATATACTTTAAAAAATAAAATTATAATCAAACACTAATACTAATATATTTCCTAATTAAATATATACTCTACCTAAATTACTATAATTTCTTATTCAAAATTCATTAAAAATCAACTCAAAATATATGTAAAAATAATATACATCAAGTTCCCCCACACTAAACCTTTGCTTGTCCTCAAGCAAACACATAAGAACCCTTATCATTATAATGAATATAGCACATTGATAAATTTTAACTTGTCTATCCAATACAATCTTTGGTTAATACAAAAATTATAACTCAAAATTAAATTGATAATTTCAAAGTAAAGGACATAAATTTTACCAAGTGAAGACCAAACTTGTAAAGTACATAAATTTTACCAAGTGAAGACCAAACTTACCTATTGGATTCTCAAAGATTTATATGTTAACAATCAAGAAAAACAAAAATAAGTAATACTATTAATTTAACCCTTAGTAACCCATAAATTCT
This sequence comes from Mallotus nudiflorus, assembly GCA_947683625.1. NCBI lineage: Eukaryota > Viridiplantae > Streptophyta > Magnoliopsida > Malpighiales > Euphorbiaceae > Mallotus > Mallotus nudiflorus. Next base: position 51,845 of record CANTUR010001905.1, read on the forward strand.
AACACCATTTTTTTTTCTAAACGAGTGCGTTTTACGCTCCATCTCATAATTTTTTTATCTCTCTAACCATCCTTCCCATTCTTAGTAATCCTCCGTTGTTCTTGCACTACTAAGTGTGGATACCTTCAAGTGGGTCTTTTGGATATTCTTACTCTATTTAGAGCATTGGAGTAGATTTGGAGAGAGTTTTTTTTTTTAAAATAAATGAAGCTACCTTTTCATATGTTAAACTCAAGGATCAACTAAGAATTAAAAATTAAGCATCACTTACAAGTATTTCTCTTAACTATCAACTCACGAATTACCCAAAGGCAAGTAAGCATTAAATTCATTAAATTTTCAAAAGTCTTTAACCATAAATTATCAACCTAACTTAAAAGTTAAAAATTAAGCATTAACACAAGATTATGAAACATTTATAAGAAAATCATTGTCAATGTTCTATACTCATTATATGGATAGGGTACAAAAATTTAGCATGGAAAATTGAGTTGAAAGTTACTGAATGCTGAATAATTACCTAGCATATATTACTTTTTTTTAGAATTGAAAAATCAAATTAAAATAAAAACTACATAAATTAAAATAAATAACTAGATTCCATGCAAAAATAAAATAAAATACATGCAAAAATAAAATGTAATAGAAAACCTCCCCCACACTAGCCATGTTATTGTCCCCAATGACTAAAACACATGCAAGAAAAAAGAAAAAAAAAGAAAAAAAATTAAAATAAAAAAGGAAATGAAATGTAGTAGGCGACCCTGAAAAGGAAGTCAACAATCATCATAAGGAGATGAAGGAGCAACGACTAGATCATCCGTAGGATCAGAATCATCATGAAACTCCTCAGTAGTAACAGCTGAAGTAGAGGCAGGAAATACTGGGCAGGGAGGCAAAGGAACACCCTGGTGTTGGCATAGACTGGAAAGGCCATAAACTACCCAATGAAGTAACTAAGTATGATACTAAAGAGTGGAATTAATATGGGAAGGATAGGAGGATGATGGTCTTGGGAAATGCGAAGAATGCGTGGGGACCTAGGTCTTGGGTGTATGGAAAATGGATGGTCATCTGAGGTTTCATCGTCACCTAATTCAGCAGGGTTCTCAACCAAAATATACTACCCATCTTGAAATGCAACCAAATGAATTTTTCTCACCATAGGCAAATTAAATGGGACCATGTTGTAAACATGAGTGGGATTAGTTAAATTCTCAGAAACCCTTAGATTCTTAGCTAGATGAGTAATATAGGACCCACCACAGAGTGCACTTTTATTCTTCCTAGACATGCCATCCATGTAAAGTGCAAACCCATATCCTAAATGTGGTACTAAACCTTTATCAAAACAGTGCAAGTAAAATAATTCTCGAGTGGAAACAACTTTAGTGCTCTCCTTACGACCATAAATGGTGGAAACTATAAGACAATGTAGATATCTTAATTCAGGTTGAGCAATATTAGTGCTTTTACTCATCCTAGGATCCTAAGTCCTCTGACCTCTATTATGTGTAATCTCGATCCAATACTCCGTAGGGCCAGCTATCCTAAAATTAATTATAGAATTGCTAATCTCCTTACTATTAATGAACACATCATCATAAAAACCGCAACACACAATAAACTCACTGAGAGAATGGGAAAATTTTTTATGCTTGAGTTAAAAATTAATAATACCTCATTTAGCAAAATCAACAATGGTAGTATTTTCCATCAAAAAAGTGGATAAAAATTCAATAAAAAGCTCATGAAAGACAGGTTCCTATATCTTCATAAAATTATCTTATTTTGATCTCTCAATCATTCTTATGACTAAATCAAACAAACCCATAGTTGCTAAATCTCTATATATAATATGGATAGAGGGATGAATAGGAAGAGGAAGCAAAGAAGCACACCTTTCTTTATGTGTGGCATTTGAAAAATTGAGCAATTTATGGAGTGGAGGTGGTTGGCTTCCATGGCTAGAAGAGGAAGGACGAGGCAATGGTGAAAAAGTGGCCGTACGAGGGCATTTTTGGGAGGAAGTTGGCTTCTTGGCACTTGATTTGGGTTTTCCCATAAGAGAAAGGAAGGAAAAAGACAATAATAATGTGGGTTGAAGAAGGAGAAGAAAGAAAAATTATAGAGAGAAAATAAAAGTTATGTAGAGAAGAAAATGGTGCTAGGAAAGTGGCAAAAAGAAATGGGAATATGTAAATTTTTTTTATAAAAGTAATTTTAACTTTGAAAAATGTAAAAGGGAATTGGATGGGACATGTCAAAGAGAAAGTGGGACATATAGTGAGTAAGAAAAAAATATTATTTTAAAATGGAAAAAGTAAAATGAAATAAAATAAATTAAAATGAATGAACACATACCAAATTAAACATATAATCACGAAAATTAAGAGCAATTGTAAGAAAATAAAAATAGGAATTGCATATAAATGTAAGAAGAGAGAAATTATGTCCAAAATTTAATTTTAATAGAATTAATTAAAATTTAATGCAATTCCTAAATAAACTTAAGCAATGCCCCTTAATAATCATGAAAATAATGCTTAATGAAAATAAAGCAAAACACAAATAATATATGATGCATAATGTCACGACCCTAACCCGAAGGCACGTGACCGGCACTAGGGAATGGGAAGGCATAAGGCCCTCGAAACCCCTAGGAAGCCTAAAAGAAAAGATAAACAACACCTTACAATTTAAAACTTTATTTTAAAATAGAACACATTATCAAACTGATTTTTCTAAAATTTAAACATAATTGAATACATAATTAACATATTTCCAGCGTCACATATATAAATCAAACTTAAATCGTTATACATAAGCGTGGCCCAAATAAATAAATTACACAAATATGCTTAAACCATACAATTCTTAATACATATACTACTGCAGCATCCTAGAATAATATAACAATGCAGCTTATAATGACCTACATAAAATAGTCGGTGATGAAGAAACCCGGCGTGGAGGTAGTCTAAGGTCAAACTCCCAAGCTCCTGAAAAAAAATAAATTGAGGGGAATCAGACCTCATTGAGTAAGTCAATAAAAAGAGCTGTAAGGTTTGAAAATCCTTTTTGAAAACTATATATTTATAGTGAAAATAATTTATAATGTATAGGTATAACTTTTGAAAAAAAATCTCGGTAGAACCCTAAACCCAAAAATCTAAATGGCCAACCGAGCCCACTTATTCCAACTAGACTACCGGTCCCCGAGAGCAAAGGCATCGACCGAGGCACCAAGTCGTAGTCATTCACTTAATCCAAATATATGGCTTTGGCGGTCCCCGAGAGCTAGGGCATCAACCGAGGCACCCATCCCAATCCATTTTTAACCTTACAATCACTGGCGGTCCCCGAGAGCATAGGCTTCCACTGAGGCACCCGTCCCAGTTTAACATCCACCAGTCTTATATATTTCGGATCCATCTCTCAATCTCTACCATGTGCACATAGTCCTGGTGAAGCCCACCAGGTAGCCCATTCTACCAAAATTTCTTAAAATTAACTTTTAAATAAATAAAAAATGCGTTTTAAATCTTAAATAACAACATTAAATTAAATAAATCATATAATCAATATTAAAAATATGAGCGCATGCATTCTTTAAATAAACACACGCACAGATCATTCTATTGACTTACAAGATGAATGCGAAGGCTGACGACCACGCGTCTGCCTTGGTCTCATGGCTTCTGCTCCGATATGCTCTAGAAAGGAAATAAAAAATCGATTTTAAAACATGACTATGAAATAAAATTGAAAATCAAAAAAATAATGAATTTCCAGGCTGACTTGAGGAAGACTGGACAAGACTCGATAGACAGGATAAAACTTAACTAACGGTAGAAATTTTTACGAATATCATGTTTTACGAGAAAATCTACCGAAATTTCGATAGTCTCCTTTATAAAATGGACATCTCTCTACCAAAGGTAGAGCTAAATCTGCATAGAAAATGCACTTCTAATAACCATAGACATACACACTCGAGTCGGGCTTCAAAACTATACTTAGCCCCGACCGAGATCACAACTCAACAAAACATCAATAAATGATATCATTTATTTTTCCAAAATACATATTACACATACATATATACTAAAAATATATAAAATCTCAATTATTTAAAAATTAACAACTCAATTTGCATTTCATTATCAGAGTATAATTATAACCTAAATTAAAACCATTACATCAAATATACTAAATACAACCTTATATTTAATTTTTGTTACCAAAATAAAGTATTATAAATATATATGTAATATTTGGAATTAATATTTCAAATCAACATTACTTAAGTAAAAATATCAATTAATTTATAAAAATCCCCTAAACCTCTTAAATATTAATAAAACTAGATAAAATATATGTTTAACTATAATTAACGTAAAATTACATTTGTACCCCTAAATACATAAATTAAATAATGTATTAGTAATACTAAAAATTTCTTAAAATTATTTAATCATCTAAAAATTATTTTCTCAAAATTAAACTTCTTAATATAATTAAAACATAAAATAAACTAATAATTTCTTCTAAAAAATATAATTTAACCTAATAATCATATTTGACATAAACTCCAAAATATTTATACAAATAGTTTAAAAATCACAAAAATTATAATTTGAGTTCTAAAATTAATAATATTTAATAATAACCTCAATTATCAAAATTTTATAATTTTTTACAAATAATTTTTGAAATTAATAAAAATATTAATTAAATACCCAAAATTTACAAAAACTTATAATTAACACCAAAATTTCTAAAACCTTAAAAACAATCCAAACATCACAAATATATAATCTTAATTTACTCTAATTTACTAATTAAACCAAAGAAAAATCCAATAAATTCAAATAAAATTAAATAAAATTATACAAAAATTTTGTAAATTAAGAAAAATTCATAATAATGCTTAAAAAATTCGATGGCGCTGGATCAGCTCGGATCGAAGGTGACAGAAGGAGAAGAAGAAGGACAGCAGCAGCGGCAACACCTGGAAGCTTCAAGCTCACGGTGGCGATGGAGTCTCGGTGGTGGAGGAGGAAATGGCACGATGAGAGGGAAGACGGAGGCTGTGGGCAGGCGGAGATGGAGGATGGCATCAGCTTGGGTCGTTTTCAGGAGGGGAGGTAAGCTTTCTTTCCTTTTTTTTTTTTTTTAACTATATATATATATATATGTGTGTGTGTGTGTGTGTGTAAATATAGGTGTATGTACATGTATATTTCTCTAATAGTATATACTTTATATTTATACACACATGCATGTCCATATATATACATATATACATGTATATGTGCATATATACTCATATTATTATAATAAACATGAGTATACATATACTATTAATATAACTTATATTTATTATGAACCTTAAATATATATATATATATATATATATATATATATATATATATATATATATATATATATATATATATATATATATATATATGTATATGTAGTACATATATGTACTAGCAACACATAAAACAACCATGAATTAATAATAATAATAATAATATAGCTAGCTAATTAACAACTATTTAATATAATTTAAAATTATTTGCTAATAATGCAAATTAAATGTTTATTTTTATTTATATAAAACGTAGGGTATTACAGATAAATAAATAAATATATAAACAAGGGTAAAAACAAGCAAAAGTGTTTGTGTGTATGTGGAAAAAAAATAAATTAAAATTAAGAAAAGTAAAAAAATTTGGAACTAAGGTTAATGGCTAACAAGCCCATTGAGAGCAAAAGTTGCACGACATGTTACATGCCTTGTTGCACGGTTTTTTTTAATCATATAGAATTGGTACGGTTTAGTGCACGGTTGCTTGCATGGCATGCATGCCATGTTTAATTGAAAAATTATTGCATGGTTTTGTGCATGGCTTCATGCACGACATGTACATTTGTCCAGAATGAAAAAACACTCACACACACGGCTTGATAAAGCTATGTTACAAGCTGTGCAAATCGTTAGGTGGTGGTATCCCGATGCAAAATTTTGTATAGGGCTTGTTTAAAGCTGTGTCAAATGTTGTGTAATGAATGACGTAGCTTGAGAAAGCCATGCGATAAGTTGTGGGATGTATTGAATGAAAACTAAAAATTAAGTCCGATCGCACACAGCATGGCAATGCCGTGTATAAAAGCATGCTGGAGGTTATGATGAATGCATGACTTTGGACATGGCATAAAAATCCTGTGTCGAAAGAAAAATGAATTGATATGGGAAAAAAATACATGGGCACGACATGTGTATGTCATGCTTAATCCCATAAGGTACTGAATACATCTTATGCATCAACTTTGTGAACCTCTCTTTGCTATGCAATATTAACCTAAAAATGTAACAGGGATAAAAATAAATTAATCATAAAGGAAAAGGGAAATAAATATAAATAGGCAAATAATTGTTTGGGGATGGAAAAATTATTGGGTTATCTCCTAATTAGTGTTAGTTTAAGGTCATTAGCTTAACCCTAATGCATTCATTTAGAATAAAAAATTGTACAAAATACACTTTTCAGATTTTCCTTCTCTGCATAATTAGGCTTGAGACATTGTCCATTAACTTTGAAAGTTTCATTTGCTTTGTTCCAGAGCTCAATTGCGCTATGAGGAAAAATTCCAGTGATTTTGAAAGGACCAGACTAACGTGACTTTAACTTGCTCAGAAAAAGTTTCAATCTTGAGTTAAAGAGTAGCACCCAATCTCCTACTTGAAATTCCTTTTTTTTGTATGTGCTGGTCATGCCATTTTTTTGTTCTCTCATTGTAGATTTGGCATTCTATAAACATCCATTAGGAACTCCTCAAGTTTATTCAAATTGAGAAGCCTCTTTGCACTAGCTTTTGCCAAATCAAAATTAAGAAACTTTGTAGCCCAAAATGCTTTGTGTTCCAACTCAATTGGAAGATGACATGACTTCCTAAAAACTAATCGAAAAGGTGAATTCCCTATTGGAGTTTTAACAGCTATTTTATAAGCCCAAATTGCATCATCCAAATGAGTAGACCAATCCTTATGCAAAGCATTTACTGTCTTTTCTAGTATGCTCTTCAGTTCTCAATTTGAAATCTCTACTTTTCCACTTGTTTGGGGATGGTAGGGTGTGGCCACTTTGTGTTTCACTCCATATTTTGCAAGGAGATTCTCAAATTGGTGATTGCAAAAATGAGAACTGCCATCACCAATGATAGCTCATGGAGTCTTAAAATAAGTGAAAATATTTTTACAAAGGAACTTGATGACCACTTTGGCATCATTGGTTAGTGAGGCAATTACTTCAACCCACTTAGACACACAATCAAATCCAACCAAAATGTATTTGTTTCCAAAGGAGCTTGGGAATGGCCCCATAAAGTCAATCCCCCACACATCAAAAAGCTCAATCTCTATTATGTTTGTGAGTGGCATTTCATTATGACGACCTATGTTCCTTGTTCTTTGACAATGATCACATTTAAACATAAACTGTCTTGCATCTTTGAAAAGAGAAGGCCAAAAGAATCCACTTTGGAGCACTTTAGTAGCTATCTTAGTAGAACTTGCATGTCCCCCACACTCAAGAGAATGATAATGAGTGAGAACATCTAATACTTCTTTAGCTGGAATGCACCTCTTTATTAACCCATCTCCACACCTTTCATAAAGATAGGGCTCATCCTAAAAATATTGCTTCACATCCTAAAAGAATTTCTTCTTTTGGTGGTAGTCTAAAATAAGAGGGAGAACTCCATATGATAAGTAATTGACAAAGTCAGCATACTAAGGATTACTTTTTTGAATTTCCATAAGTTGTTCTCCTAGAAGTTCATTAAAAATAGGGAGGGAATATGAATTTGGAGTGTGTTCAATGCAAGATAGGTGATATGCTAATAAATTTTTTATCCTTTTGCGATCTCTTATCTCCAAATTAAATTCTTATAATAAAAGGATCCAACGAATGAGTATTGACTTAACATCCTTCTTTGCTAGGAGGTATTTGAGGGCTGAATGATTAGTGTAAATAATCACCTTGCTTCCAACCAAATAAGAATGAAATTTGTCCATTGCATGCACCACTGCTAAGAGTTCATTTTTGGTTGTTGCATAGTTGATTTGAGCTTCATCAAGAGTGTGATTGATGTAGTAGATGGCATAGGCATGTTTCTATTTTCTTTGTCCTAATATAGCCCTAACAATATAGTCACTCATATCATAAATAATTTCAAATGAAAGGCTCCAATTTGGAGGTTGCAACATAGGTGCTGTGATCAAAGGCCCCTTCAACCTATGAAAAGCATCAAGACATGCATCATTAAATTCGAAAGGGATATCTTTAGCAAGAAAATTAGTCAAAGGTTTTTCAATTTTGGAAAAATCCTTAATAAATCAATGATAAAACCCAACATGGCCAAGGAAAATTCTTATTCCTTTGACAGAAGTGGGAGGAGGAAGTCTTTCGATCACTTCAATCTTGGCTTTATCAACTTCAATTCCATTCTCAGACACGATATGTCCAAGCACCACTCCTTTAGTCACCAGAAAATGACACTTCTCTTAATTTAGCACTAAATTAGTCTCCTCACAGTGCTACAATACTTTAGAAAGTTATCTAAATATGCATCAAATGATATACCATATACAGAAAAATCATCCATAAAGACCTCTATTATGTCCTTAACAAAATCAGAAAATATAGACATTATGCATCTTTGAAAAGTAGTAGGTGCATTACATAACCCAAAAGGCATTCTCCTATTTGCATATGTTCTATAAGGACATGTGAATGTGGTTTTCTCTTGGTCATCAGGATGGATGGGAATTTGGAAAAAACCTGAATAACCATCTAAATAGCAAAAGAATGAATGATTTGCGAGTCTTTCCAAAAGTTGGTTAATGAAGGGTAAGGGAAAATGATCTTTCCTGGTGGCTATATTCAATTTCCTATTGTCAATGCACATGTGCTAACCTGTGACAGTCCTAGTAGGAATTAATTCATTATTTTCATTCTTCACTATAGTCATACCCCCTTTTTTAGGGACTATATGAATAGGGCTAACCAAATTATTATCCGAAATAGGATAAATAATCCTTGCATCAAGCAACTTAATTATTTCCTTCTTTACAACCTCCTTCATATTGGGGTTTAGCCTTCTTTGGTTCTTGATGGAAGGTTTGAAACCCTCATTCATATGAATCCTATGCATGCAAATAGAAGGACTAACCCCTTAAGGTCATCAATAGTGTAGCCTATAATTTTTCTATGAGGCCTAACTCTCCTAAGGAGCTTTTTAACTTGTTCATCATTCATTTCAACATTTACAATAATTGGGTAAGTAGAATTAGGGCCAGGAAAAGCATACCTCAAAGTTGAAGGAAGAGTTTGGAGTTTTACCTTAGGTACACTCTCTTCCTTCATGGTGCTAACACAATAAATATTGGAGGATAAAGGCTCATACCTTACTAATTGCACTTTGTTTAGTGCAGGATTAACTTTGAGAAAATAATTATACATTACCACGTCTTGATCTGCATCATCCTCTTTTGCATCAAGGACCAAATAAGCTTCAAGAGGGTATTGAGTGAGTTGTTTTTCAAAGACTCTTTTCACATAACTCTTTATTGCATTCGCACGAAGACATGACCCTATTGTTGGGTTTTGCTTCACCATCTTGAAAATGTCAAACTCCACTTTGTCATCCCTAATTTCAAGTAAGATTTTTCCTCTCTTGACATCTATGATTGCACCAACGGTGGCAAGGAAAGGACACCCCAAAATCATGGGAATTTGACTGTCTTCTTCCATCTCAAGAAAAAAAATCACTTAGCACATAGTAATCTCCAACCTTGACAGGTACATCTTTAAGAATTCTATAGGGATAGATAATGGACCTATCTGCAAGTTGCAATGACATTGTCATTAGTTGGGGTTCACTAATATTTAGGCACCTACAAAAAGACAGAGGTATTATGCTCACGCTTGCACCTAAATCACATAAAGATTTACCAATTAATTCATTCCCAATGGTGCAAGGAGTGGTGATACTCCCTGGGTCCTTACTCTTTTGTGGAAGCTTATTCTGAATTATAGCACTACACTCCTCATTGATGGGAATGGTCTCATGATTTTCCCATTTCTATTTGCATAATATGATATCCTTAAGAAATTTGGAGTAGGTGGGCATAGTGATGATGACATCCAAAGAGGTATGTTTAGCTTGAGTTATTAGAATGACTTCATAAACTTTTCAAATTACTTATTCAATTTGGATTTTTGTTGCCTTTGAGGAAAAGGCAGTGGTGGAGTCTTGAGAGGTGTCTCTTTTTTATTTTCCTTCTTTTCCTCAGTCATAAAAATTCCTGGGTTTTCCATATAGGTGTCTTGATCAATCACTTTGTCTTGACTTTTAGTCTTAACCTCAGGCAATTGCTTTCCACTCCTAAGCATTATTACCTTTGCTTATTCTCTAGGGTGCTCGGATTGACCAGGCAACATGCCACTTTGTTTTAAGCTTAAGGCTTAGGATGCAATTTGATTTTCTAACATTTTGTTATGAGCAAAAAGCTGGCTCATTTGAGAAGTTAGATTCTTTATAGCTTCCTTTTGCTCCTATTGGTCCTTTAAGAATTTATCCATCATGCTTTCTAAATTAGGCTTGCTTTCTTATTGTTGATGGAATGTATTCTTGTGTTGGAAACATGGGGGTGGCTATTTAAAGCCTTAGTTGGTGTTAGGTGCTCCTCCTTGATTTGACTATGAAAAATTCGGATGGTTGTGCCAACCTGGATTGTATGTGTTCGAGTAGGGATTGCCTTGATTCCTTTAAAAATTGTTAAGAGCATTAAGTTAGTCTATGGATGGATCTTAAGAAGAAGATCATCCTTGGCATTCTAAGGTTGAGTGATCTCCCCCATAATAGTCATATGAATAGACAACTATAGGGTTGGATGCCTTGGTTAAAGCCTCCAACTTCTTTGTGAGCAAGTCAATTTTGGCATTAAGAAGGCTCTAAATATCCAATTCATGCATCCCTACACCTTTCTTTAGCCCACTTCTATCTCCATGCCATTGATAGTTATTTAATGCCATAGTCTTAAGAAAATTGAATGGATCCTTAGGAGTTTTGCTCACGAATGACCCTTGAGCTATAGCATCAATGGTGATCCTTATTGGCTCGGTGAGACCTTAATAAAAAGTTTGTATGAGCAACCATTGAGGAACTCCATAATGAGGACATTGACATTGCAAATCTTTAAACCACTCCCATGCTTTATATAAGGACTCACCATGATGTTGGGTGAAACTTGTAATCTCTTGCTTGACTTTCATTGTCTTGCTTGATGGGAAATATTTGCCCAAGAATGCCTTTGACAATGTGTCCCAATAAGTGATCGATTATGGTGCAAGAGAGTGCAACCATAATTTGGCATTGTCCTATAGAAAAAAGGGAATAACCTCAACTTTATGGCATAAGGACTAACCCCATTCATCTTAAAAATGTCACATATCTCTAAAAATTGGGCTAGATGAGCATTAGTATCTTCACTTGGGAGGCCTCCAAACTGAAATTGTGAAACCATTTAAATGATCACCGATTTTATCTCAAAATTTTTAGCATCCACGTTTGGTCTCACAATGCTACTCAAATTGTCTCCCGAATTTGGCATCATGTACTCTTGAAGAGCATGATTCCTAACTTGATGTGCCACTTGATCTTCTACCATTTTTTGCTTGTCCTTCTTGTGCTTGTCCTTTCAATTTTTCTTACATGACTTCTTGATTTCAAAGTTGATCTTCTTTAAATTTGTCCCTTTAGATCGAGTGTTCATAAACTAGCAAAGCACCTGAAAAATCAAATAAAAATAAAATAATAATAAAAAATAAATAAATACTAGCCTAAGAAAAGTAAAAATTAAATTAATATCAATATTACTAGTCCCTGGCAATGACATAAAAAAACTTATTGCATTTAAAACCCGCAA